>JANJGN010001419.1:0-95000 GCA_026770705.1 Isurus oxyrinchus | reverse complement strand
CCCAGCCTTTGCCCCCTAGCCCTGCTAATGTTTCCCCTTCAGATAGTCATCCAATCCCTTCTGAAAGCCACAACTGCCCCTGCCTCCCCCCCCACTCTCCAAGGCAGCGCAGTCCAGACCCTAACCACTCGCTGCGTGAAAAAGTTTCCCCTCGTGTCTCCGTTGCTTCGCTCGCTGGCACACACATATACACACACGTATACAGGCACACACAGATACACATACACACACACACAGGCACACACAGATACACACATGCATACAGGCACACACAGATGCACACACGCATACAGGCACACACAGATACACACACACGCACACAGGCATACACAGATACACACACACAGACACACACACACAGATACACACACACATACACGCACACACAGATACACACATGCATACAGGCACACACAGATACACACACGCATACAGGCACACACACACACAGATACACACACGCATACACGCACACACAGATACACACACGCATACAGGCACACACACACACACACAGATACACACACACATACACGCACACACAGATACACGCACGCATACATGCACACACAGATACACACACGCACACAGGCACACACAGATACACACACACAGATACACACACACATACACGCACACACAGATATACACACGCATACAGGCACACACAGATACACACACGCATACAGGCACACACACACACACACAGATGCACACACGCATACAGGCACACACAGATACACACACACGCACAAAGGCATACACAGATACACACACACAGACACACACAGATACACACACACATACACGCACACACAGATACACACATGCATACAGGCACACACAGATACACACACGCATACAGGCACACACACACACAGATACACACACGCATACACGCACACACGCACACACAGATACACGCATGCATACACGCACACACAGATACACACACGCATACAGGCACACACACACACACAGATACACACACACATACACGCACACACAGATACACACACACATACACGCACACACAGATACACGCACGCATACACGCACACACAGATACACAAACGCACACAGGCACACACAGATACACACACACAGGCACACACAGATACACACACACATACACGCACACACAGATATACACACGCATACAGGCACACACACACACACACACAGATACATACATGCATACAGGCACACACAGACAGACAAACAAAAGGTTAGTCTCTGTAGGGCTGGGCGGGATGGGACAAAACTTTCTTAGGAGGATAGAAAAATAGATGTTCACGGAGGCTCGATGCTGTCGGTCTGAGGTTCCCTCGGGTGAAGACGGGCCCCATTAGATGACAGGAAGTGCACCCACAATGCGTCAGTGCAGAGGAGAGTATAGCTGGACCAAGTCTTCCTGTCTCAGCTGGCAAGTCCAAAATTATGCGGACAAACTACTCTCAGATGAGGAGTATCTGGCTACAGGCTGAGAACCACACAGTTTGACCGAGCAGAGAGAGAGGGAGAGAGAGAGAGAGAGAGAGCTAGTCAGGGTAGCATTCTGTTCTGAGCCTTTCCCCAACCAGATGGAAACCAAAAAGGGAGGTTGAAACTTAAGGTTTACCTCTGCCAAGTGAATGTATTTCCAGTTTTTCATTCATTAATAAGCTTTGCATTCAAAACAAACACCTCCTTCTCAAGTGCCATACAGGCTGGGTGATAGCTTGGAAGAGGCCTCCTGGTTCACAGTTCCAAGGTGAATTTATGACCCTTGTAAAAAACAAAAAGAAACCCCTTGGACAAGCCTCCAAATGTCCGAACGCGGCAATGCCCTTCCCCATTGACACAAAAGTAAAATCCAGTGTAAAGAGATACGAGTCCCACAGTGACAACTACCATCGGTTGCCGTAGGAACCCACCTGGTTCACTGAATGCCCTTTAGGGAGGGAAATCTGCCCTCCTCACCCAGCCTGGCCTACACGTGATTCTGGACCCACAGCCATGGGGCTGACTCTTAAGCGCCCCTCTGAAATGGCCGAGCAAGACACTCAGTGTCAAGGGGGCAATTAGGGATGGGCAAATCTGCATCCCATTGGAGGCTTAAAAGAAGGCTTCCAATTATTTATATTTTTTTAAATATAGTTTTCTTTTCCCAGCTATTTCCATTACTTTTAAATGTATTTCTACCCATTGTTTTATCTCTACCCTTTAGCCTTTTTTGATTCCTTCACCCCACCCCACCCCCACTCCCACTACCTTGCTCATTCTGCTTTCTACACTTAATGTCACCTATTATCACATTCCTTTAGATAATATCACCACCTTCAACACCTCTTTGTCCTTTTGTCTGTGACGTCTTTTGGTTATCTCCACCTATCACTGGCCCTTTACCTAGCTGTTCTTGTCCCAACTCCAACCTCCCCCCCACCCCCCCCCCCCCCCCCCCCCAACCACTTTAAACCAGCTTATATTTCACCTCTTTTCTATATTCCCTTAGTTCTGCTGAAGGGTCATGCGGACTCGAAACGTTAACTGTGCCCCTCTCCCCCGCCGCTGCTGCCAGATGTTTTTGGTTTCTGTTTGAAAAGAAGGCTTGCTGTGTGTAAACTGGCCGCCTCGCTCCCTGAGCCACCGCAGTGACCGCGCTGCAAAGGAATGATTCAATCGGCTGCGGAGCGCTCTGGGGCCTTTTGCGGCGGTGGAGGCTGCTATAGAGATGCAATTTCCCGCCTTTGTGCCCTTTGCGGACCCCCCCCCCCACCCCCCCGCCCCCTCCCCGCAGCATAAGCGAACCCCCTCGATCCCGCGGGATCGGCGGGCGAGGTGTGAAGGGATCCGCTTTGGGCTGAGGAGTGGGCTGAGGCCGTGTGAAATAATGGGTTTCATGGCGACGGGAGTGCAGGAGCCGGGGTGGGGGCAGCCGGGGATAATATAGGCACAAATCATCGGAGGTGACAGGGAATGGCTGAGAGAGCGCTTAACAACACACACAGGAGCCTTCGAAACAGGAGCGGAGAGTACCAATGCAAGGGAATTATGATTAACCTGTATAAAAGGCGGGTTTGATCTTAGCTGCCGTATTGCGTCTATTTCTGGACACCACACGACAGCGAGGAAGTGAAGGATTTACAGAGGGTGTGCAATAGGTTCGCAGGAAGGGTTCCAGGAGCCGAGGGACGTCAGTGACATAGACAGATGGGAGAAGCTGGGGCTGCTCTCCTTGGTCAGGAGGAGGCTGAGAGGACGCTTTGACAGAGGCGTTCAAATTCACGAGCCGCCTGGACAAGAGGGGGCAGGGAGGAACTGTTCCCGTTGGCGGAGGGATCGAGGGGCCAGAGCAACCACACACGGTGGTTTAAGCTGGTCAGCGAGCGAAGCAACGGAGACACGAGGGGAAAGTTTTTTTCACGCAGCGAGTGGTTAGGGTCTGGACGGCGCTGCTCTGGAGAGTGGGCTGGGGGGTGGGGAGGTGGGGCAGTGGTGGCTTTCAGAAGGGAATCGGACGACGACCTGAAGGGGAAACATTTGCAGGCCTAGGTGGGTGGGGGGGGGGGGGGGCGGGGGGCAAAGGCTGGGTGAGATACCCCTGCAGAGACCGGACACAGGCACAGTGAGCTGAAAGGACTCCTTCAGTACTAACCTGTCCCGGGGATCGAAGGCGAGTGAGGGTCAGCGAGGCTGAGGAGAGGGTATAACATTTTGGGGCTCAGCACAGGGGGTATCCTGCTGGGGTATTCAGGCAATGGGCTCCTGCTAGTGGCAGGGCTGGGGCTCGGATGAGGCTCCGCAGTGTGATGGGAGACCCACTCCCTCCACCAGAGGCCGAGGTACCAATGAGTAGAAGACTTGGAAACAATGAAGAAGCAATTTTTTTGGCATGATTGACATCTCCAGCAGTGCTGGCTCATCACAGCAGCAGGAACGTTTCACACAGCAAGATCCCGCCAACAGCAAGAGGATCAATGATTGCGCTGGCTGAATCACACAGTGTAGAATGAGGGAACAATACTGGCCCCAGAACACGGGGTAGGAACATTCTTCGTTCCATCGAAATAGAACAAACCTCAGGCAGCGCATTGGTTTCACATCAGAGAAAAGAGAGTGCAGCGTTCCCTCAGTACTGATCCTCCGACAGTGCAGCACTCCCTCAGTACTGACCCTCTAACAGTGCAGCACTCCCTCAGTACTGACACTCCGACAGTGCAGCACTCCCTCAGTACTGACCCTCTGACAGAGCAGCGTTCCCTCAGTACTGACCCTCTGACAGTGCAGCACTCCCTCAGTACTGATCCTCCGACAGAGCAGCACTCCCTCAGTACTGACCCTCTGACAGAGCAGCGTTCCCTCAGTACTGACCCTCTGACAATGCAGCACTCGCTCAGTACTGACCCTCTGACAGTGCAGCACTCCCTCAGTACTGACCCTCTGACAGTGCAGCACTCCCTCAGTACTGACCCTCTGACAGTGCAGCACTCCCTCAGTACTGAAACTCTGACAGTGCAGCGTTCCGTCAGTTCTGACCATCTGACAATGCAGCGTTCCCTCAGTACTGACCCTCTGACAATGCAGCACTCCCTCAGTACTGACCCTCTGACAGTGCAGCACTCCCTCAGTACAGACCCACTGACAGTGCAGCACTCCCTCAGTACTGACCCTCCGAAAGTGCAGAACTCCCTCAGTACTGACCAATCCAACAGTGCAGCACTCCCTCAGTACTGACCCTCCGACAATGCAGCGCTCCCTCAGTACTGACCCTCTGACAATGCAGCGTTCCCTCAGTACTGACCCTCTGACAGTGCAGGGCTCCCTCAATACTGAGGCTCTGACAGTGCAGCACACCCTCAGTACTGATTGTCTGACAGTGAGGCACTCCCTCATTACTGATCCTCTGACAGTGCAGCACTTCCTCAGTACTGACACTCTGAGAGTGCAGCACTCCCTCAGCACTAACCCTCTGACAGTGCAGCACTCCCTCAGTACGGACCCGCTGACAGTGCAGCGTTCTCTCAGTATTGACCCTCTGACAGTGCAGCGTTCCCTCAGTACTGAACATCTGACAGTGCAGAACTCCCTCAGTACTGACACTCTGACAGTGCAACATTCCCTAAGTACTGACCATCTGATAGTGCAGCGTTCCCTCTGTAGTGAACCTCCGACAGTGCAGCATTCCCTCAGTACTGACCCAATGACAGTGCAGCACTCCCTCAGTACTGACCCTCTGACAGTGCAGCAGTTTCCTCAGTACTGACCCTATGACAGTGCAGCCCTCCTTCATTACTCACACTCCGACAGTGCTGCGCTCCTCAGTACTGACCATCCGACAATGCGGCACACCCTCAGTACTGACCGTCTGACAGTGCAGCACTCCCTCAGTACTGATCCTCTGACAGTGCGGCTCTCCCTCAGTACTGACACTCTGAGAGTGCAGCACTCCCTCAGTACTGACCCTCCGACAGTGCAGCGCCCCCTCAGTTCTTAATCTCCGTCAGTATAGCTCTCCCTCATTACTGACCCTATGACATTGCAGCACTCCCTCAGTTCTGACCCTCCGACAGTGCAGCTCTCAATCAGTACTGAACCATTGACTGTGTAGCGCTCCCTCAGTACTGACACTCTGACGCTGCGGCACTCCCTCAGTACTGAACCACCGACAGTGGAGCGAAGCCTCAGTACTGACCCTCCAACTCTGCCGCACTCCCTCAGTACTGACCCTCCGACAGTGCAGCACTCGCTCAGTACTGACCCTCTGACAATGCAGCACTCCCTCAGTACTGACGCTATGACAGTGCAGCCCTCCTTCATTACTCACCCTCCGATAGTGTAGCACTCCTCAGTACTGACCCTCCGACAATGCTGCACACCCTCAGTACTGACCATCTGACAGTGCAGCGCCCCCTCAGTACTGATCCTCTGACAGTGCAGCTCTCACTCAGTACTGACCCTCTGACAGTGCAGCACTCCCTCAGTACTGACCCTCCGACAGTGCAGAAATCCCTCAGTAATGACCTTCTGACAGTGCAGCATTCCCTCAGTACTGACCTTCTGATAGTGCAGTACTCCCTCAGTACTGACCCTCCGACAGTGCAGCACTCAGTCAGTACTGACCCTCCGACAGTGCAGCATTCAGTCCGTACTGACCCGCTGACAGTGCAGTGTTCCCTCAATACTGACCCTTTGACAGTGCAGCAATCCCTCAGTACTGACAGTGCAGCGTTCCCTCACTACTGACCCTCTGAGAGTGCAGCATTCCCTCAGTACTGACCCTCCAACAGTGCAGCGCGCCCTCAGTACTGACCCTCTGACAGGGCAGCTCACCCTCATTACTGACCCTATGACAGTGCAGCACTCCTTCATTACTGACCCTCAAACAGTGCAGCACTCCCTCAGTACTGACCCTCTGACAGTGCAGCACTCCCTCAGTACTGACCCTCTGACAGTGCAGCACTCCCTCAGTACTGATCCTCCGACAGTGCAGCGTTCCCTCAGTACTGATCCTCCGACAGTGCAGCGTTCCCTCAGTACTGATCCTCCGACAGTGCAGCGTTCCCTCAGTACTGATCCTCCAACAGCGCAGCACTCCCTCAGTACTGACCCTCTGACAGTGCGGCGCTCCCTCAATACTGATCCTCCAACAGTGCAGCACTCCCTCAGTACTGACCCTCTGACAGTGCGGCGCTCCCTCAATACTGACCCTCCGACAGTGCAGCGTTCCCTCAGTACTGACCATCTGACAGTGCAGCACTCCCTCAGTACTGACCCTCTGACAGAGCAGCGTTCCCTCAGTACTGATCCTCCGACAGTGCAGCACTCCCTCAGTCCTGACCCTCAAACAGTGCAGCGTTCCCTCAGTTCTGACCCTCTGACAATGCAGCGTTCCCTCAGTACTGACCCTCTGACGATGTAGCACTCGCTCAGTACTGACCCTCTGACAGTGCAGCACTCCCTCAGTACTGAAACTCTGACAGTGCAGCGTTCCGTCAGTTCTGACCCTCTGACAATGCAGCGTTCCCTGAGTACTGACCATCTGACAATGCAGCGTTCCCTCAGTACTGACCCTCTGACAATGCAGCACTCCCTCAGTACTGACCCTCTGACAGTGCAGCACTCCCTCAGTACAGACCCACTGACAGTGCAGCACTCCCTCAGTACTGACCCTCCGAAAGTGCAGAACTCCCTCAGTACTGACCAATCCAACAGTGCAGCACTCCCTCAGTACTGACCCTCCGACAATGCAGCGTTCCCTCAGTACTGACCCTCTGACAATGCAGCGTTCCCTCAGTACTGACCCTCTGACAGTGCAGGGCTCCCTCAATACTGAGGCTCTGACAGTGCAGCACACCCTCAGTACTGATCGTCTGACAGTGAGGCACTCCCTCATTACTGATCCTCTGACAGTGCAGCACTTCCTCAGTACTGACACTCTGAGAGTGCAGCACTCCCTCAGCACTAACCCTCTGACAGTGCAGCACTCCCTCAGTACGGACCCGCTGACAGTGCAGCGTTCTCTCAGTATTGACCCTCTGACAGTGCAGCGTTCCCTCAGTACTGAACATCTGACAGTGCAGAACTCCCTCAGTACTGACACTCTGACAGTGCAACATTCCCTAAGTACTGACCATCTGATAGTGCAGCGTTCCCTCTGTAGTGAACCTCCGACAGTGCAGCATTCCCTCAGTACTGACCCAATGACAGTGCAGCACTCCCTCAGTACTGACCCTCTGACAGTGCAGCAGTTTCCTCAGTACTGACCCTATGACAGTGCAGCCCTCCTTCATTACTCACACTCCGACAGTGCTGCGCTCCTCAGTACTGACCATCCGACAATGTGGCACACCCTTAGTACTGACCGTCTGACAGTGCAGCACTCCCTCAGTACTGATCCTCTGACAGTGCGGCTCTCCCTCAGTACTGACACTCTGAGAGTGCAGCACTCCCTCAGTACTGACCCTCCGACAGTGCAGCGCCCCCTCAGTTCTTAATCTCCGTCAGTATAGCTCTCCCTCATTACTGACCCTACGACATTGCGGCACTCCCTCAGTTCTGACCCTCCGACAGTGGTGGTCTCAATCAGTACTGAACCATTGACTGTGTAGCGCTCCCTCAGTATTGACACTCTGACGCTGCGGCACTCCCTCAGTACTGAACCACCGACAGCGGAGCGAAGCCTCAGTACTGACCCTCCAACTCTGCCGCACTCCCTCAGTACTGACCCTCCGACAGTACTGACCCTCTGACAATGCAGCACTCCCTCAGTACTGACACTATGACAGTGCAGCCCTCCTTCATTACTCACCCTCCGATAGTGTAGCGCTCCTCAGTACTGACCCTCCGACAATGCTGCACACCCTCAGTACTGACCATCTGACAGTGCAGCGCCCCCTCAGTACTGACCCTCTGACAGTGCAGCTCTCACTCAGTACTGACCCTCTGACAGTGCAGCACTCCCTCAGTACTGACCCTCCGACAGTGCAGAAATCCCTCAGTAATGACCTTCTGACAGTGCAGCATTCCCTCAGTACTGACCTTCTGATAGTGCAGTACTCCCTCAGTACTGACCCTCCGACAGTGCAGCACTCAGTCAGTACTGACCCTCCGACAGTGCAGCATTCAGTCCGTACTGACCCGCTGAAAGTGCAGTGTTCCCTCAATACTGACCCTTTGACAGTGCAGCAATCCCTCAGTACTGACAGTGCAGCGTTCCCTCAGTACTGACCCTCTGAGAGTGCAGCATTCCCTCAGTACTGACCCTCCAACAGTGCAGCGCGCCCTCAGTACTGACCCTCTGACAGGGCAGATCTCCCTCATTACTGACCCTATGACAGTGCAACACTCCTTCATTACTGACCCTCCGACAGTGCAGCGCTCCCTCAGTACTGACCCTCCGACAATGCGGCACACCCTCAGTACTGACCGTCTGACAGTGCAGCACTCCCTCAGTACTGACCCTCCGACAATGCGGCACACCCTCAGTACTGACCCTCTGACAGTGCAGCAATCCCGCAGTACTGACACTCTGAAAGTGCAGCACTCCCAGAGTACTGACCCTCTGACAGTGCAGCACTCCCTCAGTACTGACTCTCTGACATTGCAGCACTCCCTCAGTACTGACCCTCTGACAGTGCCGCACTCCCTCAGTACTGATACATTGACAGTGCAGAAATCCCTCAGTAATGAGCCTCTGACAGTGCAGCATTCCCTCAGTACTGACCCTCCGATAGTGCAGCAATCCCTCAGTACAGACCCTCTGATAGTGCAGAACTCCCTCAGTACTGACCCTCCGTCAGTGCAGCACTCCGTCAGTACTGACCCTCCAACAGTGCAGCGTTCAGTCAGTACTGACCCTCTGACAGTGCAGTGTTCCCTCAACACTGACCCTATGTCAGTGCAGCACTCCCTCATACTGACAGGGCAGTGTTCCGTCAGTACTGACCCTCTGAGAGTGCAGCATTCCTTCAGTACTGACCCTCCAATAGAGCAGCACTCCCTCAGTACTGACACTCTGACAGTGCAGCGTTCCCTCAGTACTGAACCTACGACAGGGCACCACACCCTCAGTACTGACCCTCCGATAGTGCTGCACTCCCTCAGTACTGACCCTCTGACAGTGCAGCGTTCCCTCAGTACTGACCCTCTGACAGTGCAGCAATCCCGCAGTACTGACCCTCTGACAGTGCAGCAATTCCTCAGTACTGACCCCAAGACAGTGCAGCACTCCTTCATTACTGACGCTCCGACAGTGCAGCGCTCCCTCAGTACTGACCCTCCGACAATGCTTGACACCCAGAGTACTGACCCTCTGAAAAGTACAGCACTCGCTCAGTACTGAACCTTCAACAGTGCGGCGCTTCCTCAGTACTGACCCTCCGACGGTGCTGCAATCCCTCAGTACTGACCCTCCGTCAATTTGGCACTCCCTCAGTACTGACCCTCCGAGAGTGCAGCACTCCCTCAGTACTGACTCTCTGACAGTGCAACACTCCCTCAGTATTGGCCCTCTGACATTTTCGCACTCCCTGAGTAATATCCCTCTGACAGTGCAGCACTACCTCAGTACTGACCCTCCGACAGAGCAGCACTCCCTCCGTACTGACCCTCCGACGGTGCTGCAATCCTTCAGTACTGACCCTCCGACAATTTGGCACTCCCTCAGTACTGACCCTCCGACAGAGCAGCACTCCCTCCATACTGACCCTCCGACAACGTGGCAAACCCTCAGTTCCGACCCTCTGACAATGCAGCACTCCCTCAGTACTGACCCTCCGACAGAGCAGCACTCCCTCAATAGTGACCCTCCGACAATGCGGCACACCCTCAGTACTGACCCTCTGACAGTGAAGCAATCCCGCAGTACTGACCCTCTGACAGTGCAGCAATTCCTCAGTACTGACCCTCCGACAATGCGTGACACCCAGAGTACTGACCCTCTGACAGTGCAGCTCTCCCTCAGTACTGAACTTCCAACAGTGCGGCGCTCCCTCAGTACTGACCCTCCGACTGTGCTGCACTCCCTCAGTACTGACCCTTCGACAGCGCGGCGCTCCCTCAGTACTGACCCTCCGACTGTGCGGCTCTCCCTCAGTCCTGACACTCTGAGAGTGCAGCATTCCCTCAGTACTGATCCGCGGACAGTGCAGCGCCCCCTCAGTTCTGAAACTCCGACAGTATAGCTCTTCCTCAGTACTGACCCCACGACATTGCGGCACTCCCTCAGTGCTGACCCTCCGACAGTGCAGCTCTCAATCAGTACTGACCCTCTGACGCTGCGGCACTCCCTCAGTACTGAACCACCGACATTGCGGCGCTCCCTCAGTACTGACACTCCGACAATGCTGCACACCCTCAGTACTGACCCTCTGACAGTGCAGCTCTCACTCAGTACTGACCCTCTGACAGTGCAACACTCCCTCAGTGCTGACCCTCCAACAGTGCAGCGCCCTCTCAGTTCTCAACATCCGACAGTACACCTCTCCCTCAGTTCTGACCCTCTGACAGTGCAGCGTTCCCTCAGCACTGACCCTCCGACAGTGAAGCACTCCCTCAGATCTGACCCTCTGACAGTGCAGCACTCCCTCAGTACTGACCCTCTGACAGTGCAGCACTCCCTCAGTTCTGAAACTCCGACAGTGCAGCACTCCCTTAGTACTGACCCTCCGCCAGTGCAGCACTCCCTCAGTACTGACCCTCATTCAATGCAGCAATCCCTCAGTACAGACCCTCTGACAGTGCAGCAATCCCTCAGTACTGACCCTCTGGCTGTGCAGCACTTCCTCAGTACTGACCCTCTGACAGTGCAGCAATCCTGCAGTACTGTCCCTCTGACAGTGCAGCACTCCCTCAGTACTGACCCTCTGACAGTGCAGCACTCCCTCAGTACTGACCCTATGACAGTGCAACCCTCCTTCATTACTCACACTCCGACAGTGCTGCGCTCCTCAGTACTGACCATCCGACAATGCGGCACACCCTCAGTACTGACCGTCTGACAGTGCAGCACTCCCTCAGTACTGATCCTCTGACAGTGCGGCTCTCCCTCAGTACTGACCCTCCGACAGTGCAGCGCCCCCTCAGTTCTTAATCTCCGTCAGTATAGCTCTCCCTCATTACTGACCCTACGACATTGCAGCACTCCCTCAGTTCTGACCCTTTGACAGTGCAGCTCTCAATCAGTACTGACCCTCTGACGCTGCGGCACTCCCTCAGTACTGAACCACCGACATTGCGGCGCTCCCTCAGTACTGACACTCCGACAATGCTGCACACCCTGAGTACTGACCCTCTGACAGTGCAGCTCTCACTCAGTACTGACCCTCTGACAGTGCAACACTCCCTCAGTGCTGACCCTCCAACAGTGCAGCGCCCTCTCAGTTCTCAACATCCGACAGTACACCTCTCCCTCAGTTCTGACCCTCTGACAGTGCAGCGTTCCCTCAGCACTGACCCTCCGACAGTGAAGCACTCCCTCAGATCTGACCCTCTGACAGTGCAGCACTCCCTCAGCACTGATCCTCCGACAGTGCAGCACTCCCTCAGTACTGACCCTCTGACAGTGCAGCACTCCCTCAGTTCTGAAACTCCGACAGTGCAGCACTCCCTCAGTTCTGACCCTCATTCAGTGCAGCAATCCCTCAGTACAGACCCTCTGACAGTGCAGCAATCCCTCAGTACTGACCCTCTGGCTGTGCAGCACTTCCTCAGTACTGACCCTCTGACAGTGCAGCAATCCTGCAGTACTGTCCCTCTGACAGTGCAGCACTCCCTCAGTACTGACCCTCTGACAGTGCAGCACTCCCTCAGTACTGACCCTATGACAGTGCAGCCCTCCTTCATTACTCACACTCCGACAGTGCTGCGCTCCTCAGTACTGACCATCCGACAATGCGGCACACCCTCAGTACTGACCGTCTGACAGTGCAGCACTCCCTCAGTACTGATCCTCTGACAGTGCGGCTCTCCCTCAGTACTGACCCTCCGACAGTGCAGCGCCCCCTCAGTTCTTAATCTCCGTCAGTATAGCTCTCCCTCATTACTGACCCTACGACATTGCAGCACTCCCTCAGTTCTGACCCTTTGACAGTGCAGCTCTCAATCAGTACTGAACCACTGACTGTGTAGCGCTCCCTCAGTACTGACCCTCCAACTCTGCCGCACTCCCTCAGTACTGACCCTCCGACAGTGCAGCACTCGCTCAGTACTGACCCTCTGACAATGCAGCACTCCCTCAGTACTGACGCTATGACAGTGCAGCCCTCCTTCATTACTCACCCTCCGATAGTGTAGCGCTCCTCAGTACTGACCCTCCGACAATGCTGCACACCCTCAGTACTGACCATCTGACAGTGCAGTTCTCACTCAGTACTGACCCTCTGACAGTGCAGAAATCCCTCATTAATGACCTTCTGACATGCAGCATTCCCTCAGTACTGACCTTCTGATAGTGCAGTACTCCCTGAGTACTGACCCTCCGACAGTGCAGCACTCAGTCAGTACTGACCCTCCGACAGTGCAGCATTCAGTCCGTACTGACCCGCTTACAGTGCAGTGTTCCCTCAATACTGACCCTTTGACAGTGCAGCAATCCCTCAGTACTGACAGTGCAGCGTTCCCTCAGTACTGACCCTCTGAGAGTGCAGCATTCCCTCAGTACTGACCCTCCAACAGTGCAGCTCTCCCTCAGTACTGACCCTCCAACAGTGCAGAAATCCCTCAGTAATGAACCTCCAACAGTGCAGCAATCGCTCAGTACTGACCCACTGACAGTGCAGCACTCCCTCAGTACTGACCCTCTGACAGTGCAGCTCTCCCTCAGTACTGACCCTCTGACAGTGCAGCCCTCCCTCAGTACTGTCCCTCTGAAAGTGCAGCACTCCCTGAGTACTGACCCTCTGACAATGCAGCACTCCCTCAGTTCTGATCCTCCGACAGTGCAGAAATCGCTCAGTAATTACCCTCTGAAAGTGCAGCATACCCTCAGTACTGATCCTCCGAGAGTGCAGCAATCCCTCAGTACTGACGCTCTGATAGTGCAGAACTCCCTCAGGACTGACCCTCCGACAGTCCAGCAC
This sequence comes from Isurus oxyrinchus, assembly GCA_026770705.1. Lineage (NCBI taxonomy): Eukaryota > Metazoa > Chordata > Chondrichthyes > Lamniformes > Lamnidae > Isurus > Isurus oxyrinchus. The sequence continues at coordinate 81,441 of JANJGN010001419.1, read as the reverse complement.
TCCGTCAGTACTGACCCTCCAGCAGTGCAGCGTTCAGTCAGTACTGACCCTCTGACAGTGCAGTGTTCCCTCAACAATGACCCTATGAAAGTGCAGCACTCCCTCAGTACTGACAGTGCAGCATTCCCTCAGTACTGACCCTCCAACAGGGCAGCACTCCCTCAGTACTGAACCTCTGACAGTGCAGCACTCCCTCAGTACTGACCCTTTCACAGTGCAGCGTTCCCTCAGTAGTGACCCTCTGACAGTGCAGCACATCCGTAGTACTGACCCTCTGACAGTGCAGCACTTCCTCAGTACTGACCCCAAGACAGTGCAGCACTCCCTCAGTACTGACCCTCCGACAATGCGGGACCCACAGTACTGACAATCTAACAGTGCAGCACTCCCTCAGTACTGAACCTCCAACAGTGCGGCGCTCCCTCAGTACTGACACTCCGACAATGCAGCACTCCCTCAGTACTGACCGTCCGAAAGTGCAGCACTCCTTCAGTACCGACCCTCCGACAGTGCAGCAGTCCCTCAGTACCGACCCTCTGACAGTGGAGCACTCCCTCAGTACTGAACCTCTGACACTGCAGCACTCCCTCAGTACTGACCCTCTGACAATGCAGCTCTCCCTCATTTCCGTCTCTCTGACAGTGCAGCACTCCCTCATTACTGACCCTATGACAGTGCAGCAATCCTTCATTACAGACCCTCCGACAGTGCGGCGCTCCCTCAGTACTTACCCTCTGACAATGCGGCACACCCTCAGTACTGACCGTCTGACAGTATAGCACTCCCTCAGTACTGACCCTCTGACAGTGCAGCTCTCCCTCAGTACTGACCCTCTGACAGTGCAGCCCTCCCTCAGTACTGTCCCTCTGAAAGTGCAGCACTCCCTGATTACTGACCCTCTGACAGTGCAGCACTCCCTCAGTTCTGATCCTCCGACAGTGCAGAAATCGCTCAGTAATTACCCTCTGAAAGTGCAGCATTCCCTCAGTACTGACGCTCTGATAGTGCAGAACTCCCTCAGGACTGACCCTCCGACAGTTCAGCACTCCGTCAGTACTGAACCTCCAACAATGCAGCGTTCAGTCAGTACTGACCCTCTGACAGTGCAGTGTTCCCTCAACAATGACCCTATGAAAGTGCAGCACTCCCTCAGTACTGACAGTGCAGCGTTCCCTCAGTACTGACCCTCTGAGAGTGCAGCATTCTCTCAGTACGGACCCTCTGACAGAGCAGCACTCCCTTAGTATTGACCCTCTGACAGTGCAGTGTTCCCTCAGTACTGACCCTCCAACAGGGCAGCACTCCCTCAGTGCTGAACCTCCAACATTGCAGCACTCCCTCAGTACTGACCCTTTCACAGTGCAGCGTTCCCTCAGTAGTGACCCTCTGACAGTGAAGCAATCCCGTAGTACTGACCCTCTGACAGTGCAGCACTTCCTCAGTACTGACCCCAAGACAGTGCAGCGCTCCCTCAGTACTGACCCTCCGACAATGCGGGACACCCACAGTACTGACCCTCTAACAGTGCAGCACTCCCTCAGTACTGAACCACCAACAGTGCGGCGCTCCCTCAGTACTGACCCTCTGACAGTGGAGCACTCCCTCAGTACTGAACCTCTGACACTGCAGCACTGCCTCAGTACTGACCCTCTGACAATGCAGCTCTCCCTCATTTCCGTCTCTCTGACAGTGCAGCACTCCCTCATTACTGACCCTATGACAGTGCAGCACTCCCTCAGTACTGACCCTATGACAGTGCAGCACTCCTTCATTACAGACCCTCCGACAGTGCAGCGCTCCCTCAGTACTGACCCTCCGACAATGCGGCACACCCTCAGTACTGACCGTCTGACAGTGCAGCACTCCCTCAGTACTGACCCTCTGACAGTGCAGCAATCCCGCAGTACTGTCCTTCTGACAGTGCAACACTCCCTCAGTACTGACCCTCTGACAGTGCAGCACTCTGTCAGTACTGTCCCTCTGAAAGTGCAGCACTCCCAGTTTACTGACCCTCTGACAGTGCAGCACTCCCTCAATACTGACCCTCTGACAGTGCAGCACTCCCTCAGTACTGATCCTTTGACAGTGCAGAAATCCCTCAGTAATGAGCCTCTGACAGTGCAGCATTCCCTCAGTACTGACCCTCCGACAGTGCAGCAATTCCTCAGTACAGACCCTCTGATAGTGCAGAACTCCCTCAGTACTGACCCTCCGACAGTGCAGCACTCCGTTAGTACTGACCTTCCAACGGTGCAGCGTTCAGTCAGTACTGACCCTCTGACAGTGCAGTGTTCCCTCAACACTGAGCCTATGTCAGTGCAGTACTCCCTCTTTACTGACAGTGCAGGGTTCCCTCAGTACTGTCCCTCTGAGAGTGCAGCATTCCCTCAGTTCTTACCCTCTGACAGAGCAGCACTCCCTCAGTACTGACACTCCGATAGTGCAGCACTCCCTCAGTACTGGCCCTCTGACAGTGCAGCAATCCTGCAGTACTGACCCTCTGACAGTGCAGCAATTCCTCAGTACTGACCCCAAGACAGTGCAGCACTCCTTCATTACTGACGCTCCGACAGTGCAGCACTCCGTCAGTACTGAACCTCCAACAGTGTGGCGCTTCCTCAGTACTGACTCTCCGACGGTGCTGCAATCCCTCAGTACTGATCCTCAGACAGTGCGGCACTCCTTCAGTACAGACCCTTTGACACTGCAGCACTCCTTCATTACTTACCCTCCGACAGTGCAGCGCTCCCTCAGTACTGACCATCCGACAATGCGGCACACCCTGAGTATTGACCGTCTGACAGTGCAGCACTCCCTCAGTACTGACCCTCCGACAATGCAGCGCCCCCTCTGTTCTGAAACTCCGACAGTATAGCTCTCCCTCAATACTGACCATACGACATTGCGGCACTCCCTCAGTACTGACCCTCCGACAGTGCAGCTCTCAATCAGTACTGACCATCTGACTGTGTAGCGCTCCCTCAGTACTGACCCTCTGACGCTGCGGCACTCCCTCAGTACTGAACCACCGACAGTGCGGCACTCCCTCAGTACTGACCCACCAACTGTGCCGCACTCCCTCAGTACTGTCCCTCCGACAGTGCAGCACTCGCTCAGTACTGACCCTCTGACAATGCAGCACTCCCTCAGTACTGACCCTATGACAGTGCAGCCCTCCTTCATTACTCACCTCCGACGGTGTAGCGCTCCTCAGTACTGACCCTCCGACAATGCTGCACACCCTCAGTACTGAGCCACTGACAGTGCAGCGCCCCCTCAGTAATGACCATCTGACAGTGCAGCTCTCACTCAGTACTGACGCTCCGACAGTGCAGCGCCCCCTCAGTTCTCAACATCCGACAGTACACCTCTCCCTCAGTTCTGACCCTCTGACAGTGCAGCATTCCCTCAGCACTGTCCATCCGACAGTGAAGCCCTCTCTCAGTATTGATCCTCTGACAGTGCAGCACTCCCTCAGTACTGATCCTCCGACAGTGCAGCACTCCCTCAGTACTGATCCTCCGACAGTGTAGCACTCCCACAGTACTGACCCTCTGTCAGTGCAGCCCTCCATCAGTTCTGAACCTCCAATGTGCATCTCTCAGTCAGTATTGACTCTCTGACAGTGCAGCTCTCCCTCAGTACTGACCCTCTCACAGTGCAGCAATCCCTCAGTACAGACCCTCTGGCAGTGCAGCAATCCCTTAGTACTGATTCTCTGGCTGTGCAGCAAACCTGCTGTACTGACCCTCTGACAGTGCAGCAATTACTCAGTACTGCCCCAAGGCAGTGCAGCACTCCTTCATTACAGACGCTCCGACAGTGCAGCAGTCCCTCAGTACTGACCCTATGACACTGCAGCACTCCTTCATTAATTACCCTCCGACAGTGCAGCGCTCCCTCAGTACTGACCCTCCGACAATGCGGCACACCCTCAGTACTGACCGTCTGACAGTGCCGCACTCCCTCAGTACTGATCCTCCTACAGTGCAGCTCTCCCTCAGTACTGACACTCTGAGAGTGCAGCACTCCCTCAGTACTGACCCTCCGACAGTGCAGCACTCCCTCAGTACTGACCCTCCGACAGTGCAGCTCTCAATCAGTACTGACCATCTGACTGTGTAGCGCTCCCTCAGTACTGACCCTCTGACACTGCGGCACTCCCTCAGTACTGAACCACTGACAGTGCGGTGCACCCTCAGTACTGACCCTCCAACTGTGCCGCACTCCCTCAGTACTGTCCCTCCGACAGGGCAGCACTCGCTCAGTACTGACCCTCTGACAGTGCAGCACTCCCTCAGTACTGACCCTATGACAGTGCAGCCCTCCTTCATTACTCACCCTCCGACAGTGTAGCGCTCCTCAGAACTGACCCTCCGACAATGCTGCACACCCTCAGTAGTGATCCTCTGACAGTGCAGCGCACCTTCAGTACCGACCCTTTGACAGTGCAGCTCTCACTCAGTACTGACCCTCTGAAAGTGCAGCACTCCCTCAGTTATGACCCTCCGACAGTGCAGCACCCCCTCAGTTCTCAACATCCGACAGTACAACTCTCCCTCAGTTCTGACCCTCTGACAGTGCAGCGGTCCCTCAGCACTGACCCTCCGACAGTGAAGCACTCCCTCAGTACTGACCCTCTGACAGTGCAGCACTCCCTCAGTACTGATCCGCCGACAGTGCAGCACTCCCTCAGTTCTGAACCTCCAACAGTGCAGCTCTCAATCAGTACTGACTCTCTGACACTTCAGCACTACCTCAGTACTGACCCTCTGACAGTGCAGCAATCCCTCAGTACTGATTCTCTGACAATGCAGCACTCCGTCAGTACTGACCCTCTGACAGTGCAGCACTCCGCCAGAACTGACCTTCCGACAGTGCGCACTCCTCAGTACTGACCCTCCAACAGTGCAGAACTCCCTCAGTACTGACTCTCTGACAGTGCATGGCTCCCGCAATACTGACTCTCTCAGTGCAGCACTTCCTCAATATTGTCCATCTGACAATGCAGCACTCCCTCGATACCGACTCTCTGACAGTGCAGCACTCCCTCTGTACCGACCCTCTGACAGTGCAGCACTCCTTCATTACTGACCCTCCGACAGTGCGGCACACCCTCAGTACTGACACTCTGAGAGTGCAGCACTCCCTCAGTACTGACCCTCCAACAGTGCAGCGCACCCTCAGTACTGACCCTCCGACAATTTGGCACTCCCTCAGTACTGACCCTCCGAGAGTGCAGCACTCCCTCAGTACTGACTCTCTGACAGTGCAACACTCCCTCATTATTAGCCCTCTGACATTTTCTCACTCCCTGAGTACTATTCCTCTGACAGTGCAGCAAACCCTCAGTGCTGACCCTTCGACAGAGCAGCACTCCCTCAGTACAGACCCTCTGACAGTGCAGCACTCCTTCATTACTGATGCTCCGACCGTGCAGCACTCCCTCAGTACTGACCGTCCAACAGAGCGGCGCTCCCTCAGTACTGACCCTCCGACTGTGCTGCACTCCCTCAGTACTGACCCTCCGACAGTGCGGCGCTCCCTCAGTACTGACCCTCCGACAATGCGACACACCCTCAGTACTGACCGTCTGACAGTGCAGCACTCCCTCAGTACTGATCCTCCGACAGTGCGGCTCTCCCTCAGTACTGACACTCTGAGAGTGCAGCACTCCCTCAGTAGTGACCCTCCGACAGTGAAGCGCCCCCTCAGTTCTGAAACTCCGACAGTATAGCTCTCCCTCAGTCCTGACGCTACGACATTGCGGCACTCCCTCAGTACTGACCCTCCGCCAGTGCAGATCTCAATCTGTACTGACCCACTGACTGTGTAGCACTCCCTCAGTACGGATCCTTTGACGCTGCAGCACTCCCTCAGTACTGAACCACCGACTGTGCGGCGCTCCCTCAGTACTGACCCTCCAACTGTGCTGCACTCCCTCAGTACTGACCATCCGACAGAGCAGTGCTCCCTCAGTACTGACCCTCATTCAGTGCAGCAATCCCTCAGTACAGACCCTCTGACAGTGAAGCAATCCCTCAGTACTGACCCTCTGACAGTGCAGCACTCCCTCAGTACTGACCTTCTGACTGTTCAGCACTCCCTCATTACTGACCCTCTGACAGTGCAGCACTCCCTCAGTACTGACCCTCTGACAGTGCAGCACTCCCTCAGTACTGACCCTCTGACAGTGCAGCACTCCCTCAGTACTGACCTTTCGACAGTGCCACTCTCCCTCAGTACTGACCCTCTGACAGTGTAGCACTACCTCAGTGCAGACCCTCTGACAGTGCAGCTCTCCCTCAGTATTGGCCCTCTGACATTTTTGCACTCCCTGAGTACTATCCCTCTGACAGTGAAGCGCTACCTCAGTACTGACCCTCCCACAGTGCAGCACTCCCTCAGTACTGACCCTCTGACAGTGCATCACTCCCTCAGTACTGACCCTCCGACAGAGCAGCACTACCTCAGTACTGACCCTCTGACAGTGCAGCACTCCCTCAGTTCTGACCCTCTGAAAGTGCAGCACTCCCTCAGTACTGACCCTCTGACAGGGCAGCACTCCCTCAGTACAGACCCTCTGACAGTGCAGCATTCCCTCAGTACATACCCTATGACAGTGCAGCACTCCCTCAGTACTGACCTTCTGACAGTGCAGCACTCCCTCAGCACTGACCCTCTGACAGTGCAGCACTCCCTCAGTACTGACCCTCCGACAGAGCAGCACTCCCTCAATAGTGACACTCCGACAATGCGGCACACCCTCAGTACTGACCCTCTGACAGTGCAGCACTCCCTCAGTACTGAACCTCCAACAGTGCGGCGCTCCCTCAGTACTGACACTCCGACTGTGCTGCACTCCCTCAGTACTGATCCTCCGACAGTGCTGCGCTCCCTCAGTACTGACCCTCCAACTGTGCTGCAGTCCCTCAGTACTGACCCTCCGACAGTGCAGCGCTCCCTCAGTACTGACCCTCCGACAATGTGACACACCCTCAGTACTGACCATCTGACAGTGCAGCACTCCCTCAGTACTGATCCTCCGACAGTGCAGCTCTCCCTCAGTACTGACACTCTGAGAGTGCAGCACTCCCTCAGTACTGACCCTCCGACAGTGCAGTGCCCCCTCTGTTCTGAAACTCTGACAGATTAGCTCTCCCTCAGTACTGACCCCACGACATTGCGGCACTCCCTCAGTACTGACCCTCCGACAGTGCAGCTCTCAATCAGTACTGACCATCTGACTGTGTAGCGCTCCCTCAGTACTGACCCTCTGATGCTGCGGCACTCCCTCAGTACTGAACAACCGACAGTGCGGCGCTCCCTCAGTACTGACCCTCCAACTGTGCCACACTCCTCAGTACTGACCCTCCAACTGTGCCGCACTCGCTCAGTACTGACCCTCCGACAATGCTGCACACCCTCAGTACTGAGCCTCTGACAGTGCAGCGCCCCCTCAGTACTGACCCTCTGACAATGCAGCTCTCACTCAGTACTGACCCTGTGACAGCGCTGCACTCCCGCAGTACTGACCCTCCAACAGTGCAGCACTCTCTCAGTTCTCAACATCCGACAGTACACCTCTCCCTCAGTACTGATCCTCCGACAGTGCTGCACTCCCTCAGTACTGAAACTCCGACAGTACAGCACTCCCTCTGTACAGACCATACGATAGCGAGGCACTCCCTCACTACTGATCCTCTGACAGTGCGGCACTCCCTCAGTACTGAAACTCCGACAGTACAGCTCTCCCTCAGTACTGAACCTCCGACAGTGCGGCGGTCCCTCAGGACTGACCCTCTGACAGTGCAGCACTCTCTCAGTGCTGTCCCTCTGAAAGTGCAGCATTCCCTCAGTGCTGACGCTCTGACAGTACAGCTCTCCCTCAGTGCTGACCATCTGACAGTGCTGCTCTCCCTCAGTACTGACCCTGTGACAATGCAGCACACCCTCAGTGCTGATAATTCGACAGTGCTGCACACCCTCAGTACTGACCCTCTGAAAGTGCAGCGCTCCCTCAGTACTGATCCTCTGACAGTGCAGCACTCCCTCAGTGCTGTTCCTCTGAAAGTGCAGCATTCCCTCAGTGCTGGCGCTCTGACAGTATAGCTCTCCCTCAGTGCTGACCATCTGACAGTGCTGCTCTCCCTCAGAACTGACCCTGTGACAATGCAGCACTCCCTCAGTGCTGATCCTTCGACAGTGGGGCACACCCTCAGTACTGACCCTCTGAAAGTGCAGCACTCCCTCAGTACTGACCCTCTGACAGTACAGCACTCTCTCAGTGCTGTCCCTCTGAAAGTGCAGCATTCCCTCAGTGCTGACGCTCTGACAGTACAGCTCTCCCTCAGTGCTGACCATCTGACAGTGCTGCTCTCCCTCAGTACTGACCCTGTGACAATGCAGCACACCCTCAGTGCTGATAATTCGACAGTGCTGCACACCCTCAGTACTGACCCTCTGAAAGTGCAGCGCTCCCTCAGTACTGATCCTCTGACAGTGCAGCACTCCCTCAGTGCTGTTCCTCTGAAAGTGCAGCATTCCCTCAGTGCTGGCGCTCTGACAGTATAGCTCTCCCTCAGTGCTGACCATCTGACAGTGCTGCTCTCCCTCAGAACTGACCCTGTGACAATGCAGCACTCCCTCAGTGCTGATCCTTCGACAGTGGGGCACACCCTCAGTACTGACCCTCTGAAAGTGCAGCACTCCCTCAGTACTGACCCTCTGACAGTACAGCACTCTCTCAGTGCTGTCCCTCTGAAAGTGCAGCATTCCCTCAGTGCTGACGCTCTAACAGTACAACTCTCCCTCAGTGCTGACCATCTGACAGTGCTGCTCTCCCTCAGAACTGACCCTGTGACAATGCAGCACACCCTGAGTGCTGATAATTCGACAGTGCTGCACACCCTCAGTACTGACCCTCTGAAAGTGCAGCGCTCCCTCAGTACTGATCCTCTGACAGTGCAGCACTCTCTCAGTGCTGTCCCTCTGAAAGTGCAGCATTCCCTCAGTGCTGACGCTCTAACAGTACAACTCTCCCTCAGTGCTGACCATCTGACAGTGCTGCTCTCCCTCAGTACTGACCCTGTGACAATGCAGCACACCCTGAGTGCTGATAATTCGACAGTGCTGCACACCCTCAGTACTGACCCTCTGAAAGTGCAGCGCTCCCTCAGTACTGACCCTCTGACAGTGCAGCACTCCCTCAGTGCTGTTCCTCTGAAAGTGCAGCATTCCCACAGTGCTGGCGCCTTGACAATATAGCTCTCCCTCAGTGCTGACCATCTGACAGTGCTGCTCTCCCTCAGAACTGACCCTGTGACAATGCAGCACTCCCTCAGTGCTGATCCTTCGACAGTGGGGCACACCCTCAGTACTGACCCTCCGACAGTGCAGCACTCCCTCAGTACTGAACATCCAACAGTGCGGCGCCCCCTAAGTACTGACACTCCGACTGTGCTGCGCTCCCTCAGTACTGACCCTCTGACAGTGCAGCTGTCCTTCAGTACTGACCCTCCGACCGTGTGCCACTCCCTCAGTACTGACACTCTGAGAGTGCAGCGCTCCCTCAGTACTGATCCTCTGACAGTGCGGCACTCCCTTAGTACTGAACCTCCGACAGTGCAGCACTCCCTCAGTACTGACTCTCTGACAGTGCATGGCTCCCTCAATTCTGACTCTCTGACAGTGCAGCACTCCGTCAATACTGACCATCTGACAATGCAGCGCTCCCTCAGTACCGACCCTCTGACAGAGCAGCACTCCCTCAGTACTGACCCTCCGACAGTGCAGCACTCCTTCATTAGTGACCCTCCGACAGTGCAGCACACCCTCAGTACTGACACTCTGAGAGTGCAGCACTCCCTCAGTACTGACTTACCGACAGTGCAGCGCCCCGTCATTTTTGAACCTTTGACATTGCAGCTCTCCCTCAGTACTGACCCTCTGACAGTGCAGCACTCCCTCAGTACTGACTCTCTGACAGTGCAGCAGTCCCTCAGTACTGACCCTCTGACAATGCAGCACTCCCTTAAAACTGACTCTCTGACGTTGCAGCACTCCCTCAGTACTGAATCTCTGACAGTGCAGCAGTCACTCTGTACTGACCCTCTGACAATGCAGCACTCCCTTAAAACTGACCCTCTGACAATGCAGCACTCCCTAAACACTGACTCTCTGACAGTCCAGCACTCCCTCAGTTCTGAATCTCCGACAGTGCAGCTCTCCCTCAGTACTAACCTTACGACAGTGCGGCATTCCCTCAGTACTGACCATCTGACAGTGCAGCTCTCACTCAGTACTGACCCTCTGACAGTGCAGCACTCTGTCAGTACTGACCTTCCGACAGTGCGGCACTCCTCAGTACTGACCCTCCAACAGTGCAGAACTCCCTCAGCACTGACCCTCTGACAGTGCAGCACTCCCTCAATACTGACCATCTGACAATGCAGCACTCCCTCAGTACCGACCCTCTGACAGTGCAGCACTCCCTCAGTACTTACCCTCCGACAATGCGGCACACCCTCAGTACTGACACTCTGAGAGTGCGGTACTCGCTCAGTACTGACCCTCCGACAGTGCAGCGCTCCCTCAGTACTGACTCTCTGACAGTGCAACACTCCATCAGTACTGACCCTCTGACAGTGCAGCACTCCCTCAGTACTGAACCTCCAACAGTGCGGCGCTCCCTCAGTACTGACACTCCGACTGTGCTGCACTCCCTCAGTACTGATCCTCCGACAGTGCTGCGCTCCCTCAGTACTGACCCTCCAACTGTGCTGCAGTCCCTCAGTACTGACCCTCCGACAGTGCAGCGCTCCCTCAGTACTGACCCTCCGACAATGTGACACACCCTCAGTACTGACCATCTGACAGTGCAGCACTCCCTCAGTACTGATCCTCCGACAGTGCAGCTCTCCCTCAGTACTGACACTCTGAGAGTGCAGCACTCCCTCAGTACTGACCCTCCGACAGTGCAGTGCCCCCTCTGTTCTGAAACTCTGACAGATTAGCTCTCCCTCAGTACTGACCCCACGACATTGCGGCACTCCCTCAGTACTGACCCTCCGACAGTGCAGCTCTCAATCAGTACTGACCATCTGACTGTGTAGCGCTCCCTCAGTACTGACCCTCTGATGCTGCGGCACTCCCTCAGTACTGAACAACCGACAGTGCGGCGCTCCCTCAGTACTGACCCTCCAACTGTGCCACACTCCTCAGTACTGACCCTCCAACTGTGCCGCACTCGCTCAGTACTGACCCTCCGACAATGCTGCACACCCTCAGTACTGAGCCTCTGACAGTGCAGCGCCCCCTCAGTACTGACCCTCTGACAATGCAGCTCTCACTCAGTACTGACCCTGTGACAGCGCTGCACTCCCGCAGTACTGACCCTCCAACAGTGCAGCACTCTCTCAGTTCTCAACATCCGACAGTACACCTCTCCCTCAGTACTGATCCTCCGACAGTGCTGCACTCCCTCAGTACTGAAACTCCGACAGTACAGCACTCCCTCTGTACAGACCATACGATAGCGAGGCACTCCCTCACTACTGATCCTCTGACAGTGCGGCACTCCCTCAGTACTGAAACTCCGACAGTACAGCTCTCCCTCAGTACTGAACCTCCGACAGTGCGGCGGTCCCTCAGGACTGACCCTCTGACAGTGCAGCACTCTCTCAGTGCTGTCCCTCTGAAAGTGCAGCATTCCCTCAGTGCTGACGCTCTGACAGTACAGCTCTCCCTCAGTGCTGACCATCTGACAGTGCTGCTCTCCCTCAGTACTGACCCTGTGACAATGCAGCACACCCTCAGTGCTGATAATTCGACAGTGCTGCACACCCTCAGTACTGACCCTCTGAAAGTGCAGCGCTCCCTCAGTACTGATCCTCTGACAGTGCAGCACTCCCTCAGTGCTGTTCCTCTGAAAGTGCAGCATTCCCTCAGTGCTGGCGCTCTGACAGTATAGCTCTCCCTCAGTGCTGACCATCTGACAGTGCTGCTCTCCCTCAGAACTGACCCTGTGACAATGCAGCACTCCCTCAGTGCTGATCCTTCGACAGTGGGGCACACCCTCAGTACTGACCCTCTGAAAGTGCAGCACTCCCTCAGTACTGACCCTCTGACAGTACAGCACTCTCTCAGTGCTGTCCCTCTGAAAGTGCAGCATTCCCTCAGTGCTGACGCTCTGACAGTACAGCTCTCCCTCAGTGCTGACCATCTGACAGTGCTGCTCTCCCTCAGTACTGACCCTGTGACAATGCAGCACACCCTCAGTGCTGATAATTCGACAGTGCTGCACACCCTCAGTACTGACCCTCTGAAAGTGCAGCGCTCCCTCAGTACTGATCCTCTGACAGTGCAGCACTCCCTCAGTGCTGTTCCTCTGAAAGTGCAGCATTCCCTCAGTGCTGGCGCTCTGACAGTATAGCTCTCCCTCAGTGCTGACCATCTGACAGTGCTGCTCTCCCTCAGAACTGACCCTGTGACAATGCAGCACTCCCTCAGTGCTGATCCTTCGACAGTGGGGCACACCCTCAGTACTGACCCTCTGAAAGTGCAGCACTCCCTCAGTACTGACCCTCTGACAGTACAGCACTCTCTCAGTGCTGTCCCTCTGAAAGTGCAGCATTCCCTCAGTGCTGACGCTCTAACAGTACAACTCTCCCTCAGTGCTGACCATCTGACAGTGCTGCTCTCCCTCAGAACTGACCCTGTGACAATGCAGCACACCCTGAGTGCTGATAATTCGACAGTGCTGCACACCCTCAGTACTGACCCTCTGAAAGTGCAGCGCTCCCTCAGTACTGATCCTCTGACAGTGCAGCACTCTCTCAGTGCTGTCCCTCTGAAAGTGCAGCATTCCCTCAGTGCTGACGCTCTAACAGTACAACTCTCCCTCAGTGCTGACCATCTGACAGTGCTGCTCTCCCTCAGTACTGACCCTGTGACAATGCAGCACACCCTGAGTGCTGATAATTCGACAGTGCTGCACACCCTCAGTACTGACCCTCTGAAAGTGCAGCGCTCCCTCAGTACTGACCCTCTGACAGTGCAGCACTCCCTCAGTGCTGTTCCTCTGAAAGTGCAGCATTCCCACAGTGCTGGCGCCTTGACAATATAGCTCTCCCTCAGTGCTGACCATCTGACAGTGCTGCTCTCCCTCAGAACTGACCCTGTGACAATGCAGCACTCCCTCAGTGCTGATCCTTCGACAGTGGGGCACACCCTCAGTACTGACCCTCCGACAGTGCAGCACTCCCTCAGTACTGAACATCCAACAGTGCGGCGCCCCCTAAGTACTGACACTCCGACTGTGCTGCGCTCCCTCAGTACTGACCCTCTGACAGTGCAGCTGTCCTTCAGTACTGACCCTCCGACCGTGTGCCACTCCCTCAGTACTGACACTCTGAGAGTGCAGCGCTCCCTCAGTACTGATCCTCTGACAGTGCGGCACTCCCTTAGTACTGAACCTCCGACAGTGCAGCACTCCCTCAGTACTGACTCTCTGACAGTGCATGGCTCCCTCAATTCTGACTCTCTGACAGTGCAGCACTCCGTCAATACTGACCATCTGACAATGCAGCGCTCCCTCAGTACCGACCCTCTGACAGAGCAGCACTCCCTCAGTACTGACCCTCCGACAGTGCAGCACTCCTTCATTAGTGACCCTCCGACAGTGCAGCACACCCTCAGTACTGACACTCTGAGAGTGCAGCACTCCCTCAGTACTGACTTACCGACAGTGCAGCGCCCCGTCATTTTTGAACCTTTGACATTGCAGCTCTCCCTCAGTACTGACCCTCTGACAGTGCAGCACTCCCTCAGTACTGACTCTCTGACAGTGCAGCAGTCCCTCAGTACTGACCCTCTGACAATGCAGCACTCCCTTAAAACTGACTCTCTGACGTTGCAGCACTCCCTCAGTACTGAATCTCTGACAGTGCAGCAGTCACTCTGTACTGACCCTCTGACAATGCAGCACTCCCTTAAAACTGACCCTCTGACAATGCAGCACTCCCTAAACACTGACTCTCTGACAGTCCAGCACTCCCTCAGTTCTGAATCTCCGACAGTGCAGCTCTCCCTCAGTACTAACCTTACGACAGTGCGGCATTCCCTCAGTACTGACCATCTGACAGTGCAGCTCTCACTCAGTACTGACCCTCTGACAGTGCAGCACTCTGTCAGTACTGACCTTCCGACAGTGCGGCACTCCTCAGTACTGACCCTCCAACAGTGCAGAACTCCCTCAGCACTGACCCTCTGACAGTGCAGCACTCCCTCAATACTGACCATCTGACAATGCAGCACTCCCTCAGTACCGACCCTCTGACAGTGCAGCACTCCCTCAGTACTTACCCTCCGACAATGCGGCACACCCTCAGTACTGACACTCTGAGAGTGCGGTACTCGCTCAGTACTGACCCTCCGACAGTGCAGCGCTCCCTCAGTACTGACTCTCTGACAGTGCAACACTCCATCAGTACTGACCCTCTGACAGTGCCGCACTCCCTCAATACTGACCCTCTGACAGTGCAGCACTCCCTCTGTACTGATTTTCTGACAGTGCATCACCCCCTCAGTACTGACTCTCTGACAGTGCGGCACACCCTCAGTACTGACCCTCTGACTGTGCACAACTCCCTCAGTACTGACCCTTCGATAGTGCAGCACTCCTTCATTATTGACCCTCCGACAGTGCAGCGCTCCCTGAGTACTGACCCTCTGACAGTGCAGCACTACCTCAGTACTGACCCTCCGACCGTGCAGCACTCCCTCAGTACTGACCCTCTGACAGTGCAGTTCTCCCTCAGTACTGACCCTCTGACAGTGCAGCACTCCCTCAGCACAGACCCTCTGACAGTGCAGCACTCCCTCAGTACTGACCCTCTGACAGTGCAGCAATCCCTCAATACTGACCCTCTGACAGTGCAGCATTCCCTCATTACTGACCCTCCGACAGTGCAGCACTCCTTCATTACTGACTCCGACAGTGCAGCGCTCCCTCAGTACCGACCCTCTGACAGTGAAGCACTCCCTCAGTACTGACCCTCCGACAGTGCAGCACTCCTTCATTACTGACCCTCCGATAGTGCGGCACACCCTCAGTACTGAAACTCTGAGAGTGCAGCACTCCCTCAGTACTGACCCTACGACAGTGCAGCGCCCCCTCATTTTTGAACCTCCGACAGTGCAACTCTCCCTCAGTACTGACCCTCCGACAATTCGGCACTCCCTCAGTACTGACCCTCCGAGAGTGCAGCACTCCCTCAGTGCTGTCTCTCTGACAGTGCAACACTCCATCAGTACTGACCCTCTGACTGTGCAGCACTCCCTCAGTACTGACCCTTTGACAGTGCAGCACTCCCTCAGTACTGACTCTCTGACAGTGCAGCACTCCCTCAGTACTGACCCTCTGACAATTCAGCACTCCCTCAGTACTGACCCTCTGACACGCAGCACTCCCTCAGTGCTGCCCCTCTGACAGTACAGCTCTCCCTCTGTACTGACTCTCTGACTGTGCAGCTCTCCCTGAATGCTTACCATCTGACAGTGCCACTCGCCCTCAGTACTGAACCTCTGACAGTGTAGCACTACCTCAGAGCAGACTCTCTGACAGTGCAGCTCTCCTTCAGTATGCCACTCTGTCAGTTCAGCTCTCCCTCAGTATTGGCCCTCTGAAATTTCCGCACTCCCTGAGTACTATCCCTCTGACAGTGCAGCACTACCTCAGTACTGACCCTCCCACAGTGCAGCACTCCCTCTGTACCGACCCTTTGACAGTGCAGCACTCCCTCAGTACTGACCATCTGACAGTGCAGCACTCCCTCAGTACTGACCCTCCGACCGTGTAGCGTTCCCTCAGTACTAACTCTCTGACAGTGCAGCACTCCCTCAGTACTGACCCTCCGACTGTGCTGCACTCCCTCAGTACTGACCCTCAAACAATGCAGCACTCCCCCAGTACTGACCCTCCAACTGTGCCGCACTCCCTCAGTACTGACCCTCCGACAGTGCAGAGCTCCCTCTGTACTGACCCTCCGACTGTGCAGAACTCCCTCAGTACTGACCCTCTGACAGTGCAGCACTCCCTCTGTACTGACCGTCTGACAGTGCAGCACTCCCTCAGTACTGATCCTCCGACAGTGCGGCTCTCCCTCAGTACTGACCCTCTGAGTGTGCAGCACTCCCTCAGTACTGACCCTCCGACAGTGCAGCGCCCCCTCAGTTCTGAAACTCCGACAGTATAGCTCTCCCTCAGTACTGACCCCACGACATTGCGGCACTCCCTCAGTACTGACCCTCCGACAGTGCAGCTCTCAATCAGTACTGACCATCTGACTGTGTAACGCTCCCTCAGTACTGACCCTCTGACGCTGCGGCACTCCCTCAGTACTGAACCACCGACAGTGCGGCGCTCCCTCAGTACTGACCCTCCAACTGTGCTGCACTCCCTCAGTACTGACCCTCCGACAGAGCAGCACTCGCTCAGTACTGACCCTCTGACAATGCAGGACTCCCTCAGTACTGACCCTATGATAGTGCAGCCCTCCTGCATTACTCATCCTCCGACAGTGTAGCGCTCCTCAGTACTGACCATCCGACAATGCTACACACCCTCAGTACTGAGCCTCTGACAGTGCATTGCCCCCTCAGTACTGACCCTCTGACAATGCAGCTCTCACTCAGTACTGAACCTCTGACAGTGCAGCACTCCCGCAGTACTGACTCTCCAACAATGCAGCGCCCTCTCTGTTCTCAACATCCGACAGTACACCTTTCCCTCAGTACTGACCCTCTGACAGTGCAGCACTCCCTCAGCACTGATCCTCCGACAGTGCAGCACTCTCTCAGTACTCACCCTCTGACAGTGCAGTACTCCCTCAGTACTGAACCTCCGACAGTGCAGCACTCCCTCAGTACTGACCCTCATTCAGTGCAGCAATCCCTCAGTACAGACCCTCTGACAGTGCAGCAATCCCTCAGTACTGACCCTCTGGCTGTGCAGTACTCCCTCAGTACTGACTCTCTGACAGTTCAGCAATCCCGCAGTACAGTCCCTCTGACAATGCAGCACT
This sequence comes from Isurus oxyrinchus, assembly GCA_026770705.1. Lineage (NCBI taxonomy): Eukaryota > Metazoa > Chordata > Chondrichthyes > Lamniformes > Lamnidae > Isurus > Isurus oxyrinchus. Next base: position 64,357 of record JANJGN010001419.1, on the reverse strand, counting down.
ACCTCAGTACTAATTCTCTGACAGTGCAGAACTCCCTCAGTACTGACCCACTGACAGTGCAGCACTCCCTCTGTACTGACCCTCCGACACTGCAGAAATCCCTCATTAATGACCCTCCAACAGTGTAGCAATCCCTCAGTACTGACCTTCTGATATTGCAGTACTTCCTCTGTACTGACCCTCCGACAGTTCAGCACTCAGTAGGTACTGACCCTCCGACAGTGCAGCATTCAGTCAGTACTGACCCGCTGACAGTGCAGTGTTCCCTCAATACTGACCCTTTGACAGTGCAACACTCCCTCAGTACTGACAGTGCACCGTTCCCTCAGTACTGACCCTCCGAGAGTGCAGCACTCCTTCATTACTGACCCTCCGACAGTGCAGCGCTCCCTCAGTACTGACCCTCCGACAGTGCTGCACTCCCTTAGTACTGACCCTCCGACAGTGCAGCACTCCCTCAGTACTGACCCTCCGACAGTGCAGCACTCCCTCAGTACTGATCCTCCGACAGTGCGGCTCTCCCTCAGTACTGACCCTCTGACAGAACATCACTCCCTCAGTACTAACCCTATGACAGTGCAGCCCTCCTTCATTACTGACCCTCCGACTGTGTAGCGCTCCTCAGTACTGACACTCTGAGAGTGCAGCACTCCCTCAGTACTGACCCTCCGACAGTGCAGCTCTCACTCAGTGCTGACCCTCTGACTGTGCATCGTTCCCTCAGTACTGACCCGCTGACAGTGCGGCACTCCCTTAGTACTGACACTCTGTAGTGCAGCACTTCCTCAGTACTGACCCACTGACAGTGCAGCGCTCCCTCAGTACTGAACCTCCAACAGTGCGGCTCCCTCAGTACTGACCCTCCGACAGTGCAGCGCTCCCTCAGTACTGACCCTCCAACTGTGCCGCACTCCCTCAGTACTGACCCTCCGACAGTGCAGCGCTCCCTCTGTACTGACCCTCCGACAGTGCAGAAATCCCTCAGTACTGACCCTCTGACAGTGCAGCACTCCCTCAGTACTGATCCTCTGACAGTGCGGCTCTCCCTCAGTACTGACCCTCTAACAGAACATCACTCCCTCAGTACTAACCCTATGACAGTGCAGCCCTCCTTCATTAGAGACCCTCCGACAGTGTAGCGCTCCTCAGTACTGACACTCTGAGAGTGCAGCACTCCCTCTGTACTGAACCTCCGACAGCGCAGCTCTCACTCAGTACTGACCCTCTGACAGTGCAGCACTCCCTCAGTACTGACCGTCCGACAGTGCAGCACTCCCTCAGTACTGATCTTCCGACATTGCAGCACTCCCTCAGTACTGACCCTCCGACAGTGCAGCGGCCCCTCAGTTCTGAAACTCCGACAGTATAGCTCTCCCTCAGTACTGACCCCACGACATTGCGGCACTCCCTCAGTACTGACCCCACGACATTGCGGCACTCCCTCAGTACTGACCCTCCGACAGTGCAGCTCTCAATCAGTACTGACCATCTGACTGTGTAACGCTCCCTCAGTACTGACCCTCTGACGCTGCGGCACTCCCTCAGTACTGAACCACCGACAGTGCGGCGCTCCCTCAGTACTGACCCTCCAACTGTGCTGCACTCCCTCAGTACTGACCCTCCGACAGAGCAGCACTCGCTCAGTACTGACCCTCTGACAATGCAGGACTCCCTCAGTACTGACCCTATGATAGTGCAGCCCTCCTGCATTACTCATCCTCCGACAGTGTAGCGCTCCTCAGTACTGACCATCCGACAATGCTACACACCCTCAGTACTGAGCCTCTGACAGTGCATTGCCCCCTCAGTACTGACCCTCTGACAATGCAGCTCCCACTCAGTACTGAACCTCTGACAGTGCAGCACTCCCGCAGTACTGACTCTCCAACAGTGCAGCGCCCTCTCAGTTCTCAACATCCGACAGTACACCTTTCCCTCAGTACTGACCCTTTGACAGTGCAGCACTCCCTCAGCACTGATCCTCCGACAGTGCAGCACTCTCTCAGTACTGACCCTCTGACAGTGCAGTACTCCCTCAGTACTGAACCTCCGACAGTGCAGCACTCCCTCAGTACTGACCCTCATTCAGTGCAGCAATCCCTCACTACTGATTCTCTGACAGTTCAGCAATCCCGCAGTACAGTCCCTCTGACAATGCAGCACTACCTCAGTACTAATTCTCCGACAGTGCAGAACTCCCTCAGTACTGACCCTCTGACAGTGCAGCACTCCCTCAGTACTGACCGTCTGACAGTGCAGCACTCCCTCAGTACTGATCCTCCGACATTGCAGCACTCCCTCAGTACTGACCCTCCGACAGTTCAGCGGCCCCTCAGTTCTGAAACTCCGACAGTATAGCTCTCCCTCAGTACTGACCCCACGACATTGCGGCACTCCGTCAGTACTGACCCTCCGACAGTGCGGCACACCCTCAGTACTGACACTCTGAGAGTGCAGCACTCCCTCAGTACTGACCCTCTGACAGTGCAGAACTCCCTCAGTACTGACTTACCGTCAGTGCAGCGACCTCTTATTTTTGAACCTCCGACAGTGCAGCACTCCCTCAGTCCTGACCCGCCGACAATGGGGCACACCCTCATTACTGACCCTCTGACAGTGCAGCACTCCCACAGTACTGACCCTCTGACAGTGCAGCACTCCCTCAGTACTGACCCTCTGACAGTGCAGTACTCCCTCAGTACTGAACCTCCGACAGTGCAGCACTCCCTCAGTACTGACCCTCATTCAGTGCAGCAATCCCTCAGTACAGACCCTCTGACAGTGCAGCAATCCCTCAGTACTGACCCTCTGGCTGTGCAGCACTCCCTCAGTACTGACCCTCTGACAGTGCAGCCCTCCTTCATTACTGAATCTCCGACATTGTAGCGCTCCTCAGTATTGACACTCTGAGAGTGCAGCACTCCCTCAGTACTGAACCTCCGACAGTGCAGCTCTCACTCAGTGCTGACCCTCTGACTGTGCATCGTTCCCTCAGTACTGACCCTCTGACAATGCGGCACTCCCTTAGTACTGACCCTCTGTAGTGCAGCACTCCCTCATTACTGACACTCCGACTGTGCCGCACTCCCTCAATACTGACACTCCAGCAGTGCAGAACTCCCTCAGTACTGACCCTCTGACAGTGCATGGCTCCCTAAATACTGACTCTCTGACAGTGCAGCATTCCTCAGGACCGACCCTCTGACAGTGCAGCACTCCTTCATTACTGACCCTCTGACAGTGCGCCGCTCCCTCAGTACTGAAAAAATGAGAGTGCAGCACACCCTCAGTGCTGATGCTCTGACAGTATAGCTCTCCCTCAGTGCTGGCCATCTGATAGTGCTGCTCTCCCTCAGTACTTACCCTGTGACAATGCAGCACTCCCTCAGCACCGACCCTCTGACAGTGCAGTGCTCCCTCAGTACTGACCCTCCGACAGTGCGGCACACCCTCAGTACTGACCCTCTGACAGTGCACAACTCCCTCAGTACTGACCCTCCGATAGTGCAGCAATCCTTCATTATTGACCCTCCGACAGTGCCGTGCTCCCTCAGAACTGACCCTCCGACAGTGCGGCACACCCTAAGTAATGACCCTCTGACAGTGCAGCTGTCCTCCAGTACTGACCCTCCGACAGTGCGCCACTCCCTCAGTACTGACACTCTGAGAGTGCAGCGCTCCCTCAGCACTGATCCTCTGACAGTGCGGCACTCCCTTAGTACTGAACCTCCGACAGTGCAGCACTCCCTCAGTACTGACTCTCTGACAGTGCATGGCTCCCTCAATTCTGACTCTCTGACAGTGCAGCACTCCCTCAATACTGACCATCTGACAATGCAGCACTCCCTCAGTACCGACCCTCTGACAGAGCAGCACTCCCTCAGTACTGACCCTCCGACAGTGCAGCACTCCTTCATTACTGACCCTCCGACAGTGCAGTGCTCCCTCAGTACTGACCCTCCGACAGAGTGGCACACCCTCAGTAATGACACTCTGAGAGTGCAGCACTCCCTCAGTACTGACACTCTGAGAGTGCAGCGCTCCCTCAGTACTGACTTACCGACAGCGCAGCGCCCCGTCATTTTTGAACCTCTGACAGTGCAGCTCTCCCTCAGTAGTGACCCTCCGACAGTGCAGCAATCCCTCAGCACTGACTCTCGGACAGTGCAGCAGTCCCTCTGTACTGACCCTCCGAGAGTGCAGCACTCCCTCAGTGCTGTCTCTCTGACAGTGCAACACTCCATCAGTACTGACCCTCTGACTGTGCAGCACTCCCTCAGTACTGACCCTTTGACAGTGCAGCACTCCCTCAGTACTGACTCTCTGACAGTGCAGCACTCCCTCAGTACTGACCCTCTGACAATTCAGCACTCCCTCAGTACTGACCCTCTGACACGCAGCACTCCCTCAGTGCTGCCCCTCTGACAGTACAGCTCTCCCTCTGTACTGACTCTCTGACTGTGCAGCTCTCCCTGAATGCTTACCATCCGACAGTGCCACTCGCCCTCAGTACTGAACCTCTGACAGTGTAGCACTACCTCAGAGCAGACCCTCTGACAGTGCAGCTCTCCTTCAGTATGCCACTCTGTCAGTTCAGCTCTCCCTCAGTATTGGCCCTCTGAAATTTCCGCACTCCCTGAGTACTATCCCTCTGACAGTGCAGCACTCCCTCAGTACTGACCATCTGACAGTGCAGCACTCCCTCAGTACTGACCCTCCGACCGTGTAGCGTTCCCTCAGTACTAACTCTCTGACAGTGCAGCACTCCCTCAGTACTGACCCTCCGACTGTGCTGCACTCCCTCAGTACTGACCCTCAAACAATGCAGCACTCCCCCAGTACTGACCCTCCAACTGTGCCGCACTCCCTCAGTACTGACCCTCCGACAGTGCAGCGCTCCCTCTGTACTGACCCTCCGACTGTGCAGAACTCCCTCAGTACTGGCCCTCTGACAGTGCAGCACTCCCTCTGTACTGACCGTCTGACAGTGCAGCACTCCCTCAGTACTGATCCTCCGACAGTGCGGCTCTCCCTCAGTACTGACCCTCTGAGTGTGCAGCACTCCCTCAGTACTGACCCTCCGACAGTGCAGCGCCCCCTCAGTTCTGAAACTCCGACAGTATAGCTCTCCCTCAGTACTGACCCCACGACATTGCGGCACTCCCTCAGTACTGACCCTCCGACAGTGCAGCTCTCAATCAGTACTGACCATCTGACTGTGTAACGCTCCCTCAGTACTGACCCTCTGACGCTGCGGCACTCCCTCAGTACTGAACCACCGACAGTGCGGCGCTCCCTCAGTACTGACCCTCCAACTGTGCTGCACTCCCTCAGTACTGACCCTCCGACAGAGCAGCACTCGCTCAGTACTGACCCTCTGACAATGCAGGACTCCCTCAGTACTGACCCTATGATAGTGCAGCCCTCCTGCATTACTCATCCTCCGACAGTGTAGCGCTCCTCAGTACTGACCATCCGACAATGCTACACACCCTCAGTACTGAGCCTCTGACAGTGCATTGCCCCCTCAGTACTGACCCTCTGACAATGCAGCTCTCACTCAGTACTGAACCTCTGACAGTGCAGCACTCCCGCAGTACTGACTCTCCAACAATGCAGCGCCCTCTCTGTTCTCAACATCCGACAGTACACCTTTCCCTCAGTACTGACCCTCTGACAGTGCAGCACTCCCTCAGCACTGATCCTCCAACAGTGCAGCACTCTCTCAGTACTGACCCTCTGACAGTGCAGTACTCCCTCAGTACTGAACCTCCGACAGTGCAGCACTCCCTCAGTACTGACCCTCATTCAGTGCAGCAATCCCTCAGTACTGACTCTCTGACAGTTCAGCAATCCCGCAGTACAGTCCCTCTGACAATGCAGCACTACCTCAGTACTAATTCTCCGACAGTGCAGAACTCCCTCAGTACTGACCCTCTGACAGTGCAGCACTCCCTCAGTACTGACCGTCTGACAGTGCAGCACTCCCTCAGTACTGATCCTCCGACATTGCAGCACTCCCTCAGTACTGACCCTCCGACAGTGCAGCGGCCCCTCAGTTCTGAAACTCCGACAGTATAGCTCTCCCTCAGTACTGACCCCACGACATTGCGGCACTCCCTCAGTACTGACCCTCCGACAGTGCGGCACAGCCTCAGTACTGACACTCTGAGAATGCAGCACTCCCTCAGTACTGACCCTCTGACAGTGCAGCGCTCCCTCTGTACTGACCCTCTGACAGTGCAGCACTCCCTCAGTACTGACTTACCGTCAGTGCAGCGACCTCTTATTTTTGAACCTCCGACAGTGCAGCACTCCCTCAGTCCTGACCCGCCGACAATGGGGCACACCCTCAGTACTGACCCTCTGACAGTGCAGCACTCCCACAGTACTGACCCTCTGACAGTGCAGCACTCCCTCAGTACTGACCCTCTGACAGTGCAGTACTCCCTCAGTACTGAACCTCCGACAGTGCAGCACTCCCTCAGTACTGACCCTCATTCAGTGCAGCAATCCCTCAGTACAGACCCTCTGACAGTGCAGCAATCCCTCAGTACTGACCCTCTGGCTGTGCAGCACTCCCTCAGTACTGACCCTCTGACAGTGCAGCCCTCCTTCATTACTGAATCTCCGACATTGTAGCGCTCCTCAGTATTGACACTCTGAGAGTGCAGCACTCCCTCAGTACTGAACCTCCGACAGTGCAGCTCTCACTCAGTGCTGACCCTCTGACTGTGCATCGTTCCCTCAGTACTGACCCTCTGACAATGCGGCACTCCCTTAGTACTGACCCTCTGTAGTGCAGCACTCCCTCATTACTGACACTCCGACTGTGCCGCACTCCCTCAATACTGACACTCCAGCAGTGCAGAACTCCCTCAGTACTGACCCTCTGACAGTGCATGGCTCCCTAAATACTGACTCTCTGACAGTGCAGCATTCCTCAGGACCGACCCTCTGACAGTGCAGCACTCCTTCATTACTGACCCTCTGACAGTGCGCCGCTCCCTCAGTACTGAAAAAATGAGAGTGCAGCACACCCTCAGTGCTGATGCTCTGACAGTATAGCTCTCCCTCAGTGCTGACCATCTGATAGTGCTGCTCTCCCTCAGTACTTACCCTGTGACAATGCAGCACTCCCTCAGCACCGACCCTCTGACAGTGCAGTGCTCCCTCAGTACTGACCCTCCGACAGTGCGGCACACCCTCAGTACTGACCCTCTGACAGTGCACAACTCCCTCAGTACTGACCCTCCGATAGTGCAGCAATCCTTCATTATTGACCCTCCGACAGTGCCGTGCTCCCTCAGAACTGACCCTCCGACAGTGCGGCACACCCTAAGTAATGACCCTCTGACAGTGCAGCTGTCCTCCAGTACTGACCCTCCGACAGTGCGCCACTCCCTCAGTACTGACACTCTGAGAGTGCAGCGCTCCCTCAGCACTGATCCTCTGACAGTGCGGCACTCCCTTAGTACTGAACCTCCGACAGTGCAGCACTCCCTCAGTACTGACTCTCTGACAGTGCATGGCTCCCTCAATTCTGACTCTCTGACAGTGCAGCACTCCCTCAATACTGACCATCTGACAATGCAGCACTCCCTCAGTACCGACCCTCTGACAGAGCAGCACTCCCTCAGTACTGACCCTCCGACAGTGCAGCACTCCTTCATTACTGACCCTCCGACAGTGCAGTGCTCCCTCAGTACTGACCCTCCGACAGAGTGGCACACCCTCAGTAATGACACTCTGAGAGTGCAGCACTCCCTCAGTACTGACACTCTGAGAGTGCAGCGCTCCCTCAGTACTGACTTACCGACAGCGCAGCGCCCCGTCATTTTTGAACCTCTGACAGTGCAGCTCTCCCTCAGTAGTGACCCTCCGACAGTGCAGCAATCCCTCAGCACTGACTCTCGGACAGTGCAGCAGTCCCTCTGTACTGACCCTCCGAGAGTGCAGCACTCCCTCAGTGCTGTCTCTCTGACAGTGCAACACTCCATCAGTACTGACCCTCTGACTGTGCAGCACTCCCTCAGTACTGACCCTTTGACAGTGCAGCACTCCCTCAGTACTGACTCTCTGACAGTGCAGCACTCCCTCAGTACTGACCCTCTGACAATTCAGCACTCCCTCAGTACTGACCCTCTGACACGCAGCACTCCCTCAGTGCTGCCCCTCTGACAGTACAGCTCTCCCTCTGTACTGACTCTCTGACTGTGCAGCTCTCCCTGAATGCTTACCATCCGACAGTGCCACTCGCCCTCAGTACTGAACCTCTGACAGTGTAGCACTATCTCAGAGCAGACTCTCTGACAGTGCAGCTCTCCTTCAGTATGCCACTCTGTCAGTTCAGCTCTCCCTCAGTATTGGCCCTCTGAAATTTCCGCACTCCCTGAGTACTATCCCTCTGACAGTGCAGCACTACCTCAGTACTGACCCTCCCACAGTGCAGCACTCCCTCTGTACCGACCCTTTGACAGTGCAGCACTCCCTCAGTACTGACCATCTGACAGTGCAGCACTCCCTCAGTACTGACCCTCCGACCGTGTAGCGTTCCCTCAGTACTAACTCTCTGACAGTGCAGCACTCCCTCAGTACTGACCCTCCGACTGTGCTGCACTCCCTCAGTACTGACCCTCAAACAATGCAGCACTCCCCCAGTACTGACCCTCCAACTGTGCCGCACTCCCTCAGTACTGACCCTCCGACAGTGCAGAGCTCCCTCTGTACTGACCCTCCGACTGTGCAGAACTCCCTCAGTACTGACCCTCTGACAGTGCAGCACTCCCTCTGTACTGACCGTCTGACAGTGCAGCACTCCCTCAGTACTGATCCTCCGACAGTGCGGCTCTCCCTCAGTACTGACCCTCTGAGTGTGCAGCACTCCCTCAGTACTGACCCTCCGACAGTGCAGCGCCCCCTCAGTTCTGAAACTCCGACAGTATAGCTCTCCCTCAGTACTGACCCCACGACATTGCGGCACTCCCTCAGTACTGACCCTCCGACAGTGCAGCTCTCAATCAGTACTGACCATCTGACTGTGTAACGCTCCCTCAGTACTGACCCTCTGACGCTGCGGCACTCCCTCAGTACTGAACCACCGACAGTGCGGCGCTCCCTCAGTACTGACCCTCCAACTGTGCTGCACTCCCTCAGTACTGACCCTCCGACAGAGCAGCACTCGCTCAGTACTGACCCTCTGACAATGCAGGACTCCCTCAGTACTGACCCTATGATAGTGCAGCCCTCCTGCATTACTCATCCTCCGACAGTGTAGCGCTCCTCAGTACTGACCATCCGACAATGCTACACACCCTCAGTACTGAGCCTCTGACAGTGCATTGCCCCCTCAGTACTGACCCTCTGACAATGCAGCTCTCACTCAGTACTGAACCTCTGACAGTGCAGCACTCCCGCAGTACTGACTCTCCAACAATGCAGCGCCCTCTCTGTTCTCAACATCCGACAGTACACCTTTCCCTCAGTACTGACCCTCTGACAGTGCAGCACTCCCTCAGCACTGATCCTCCGACAGTGCAGCACTCTCTCAGTACTCACCCTCTGACAGTGCAGTACTCCCTCAGTACTGAACCTCCGACAGTGCAGCACTCCCTCAGTACTGACCCTCATTCAGTGCAGCAATCCCTCAGTACAGACCCTCTGACAGTGCAGCAATCCCTCAGTACTGACCCTCTGGCTGTGCAGTACTCCCTCAGTACTGACTCTCTGACAGTTCAGCAATCCCGCAGTACAGTCCCTCTGACAATGCAGCACTACCTCAGTACTAATTCTCTGACAGTGCAGAACTCCCTCAGTACTGACCCACTGACAGTGCAGCACTCCCTCTGTACTGACCCTCCGACACTGCAGAAATCCCTCATTAATGACCCTCCAACAGTGTAGCAATCCCTCAGTACTGACCTTCTGATATTGCAGTACTTCCTCTGTACTGACCCTCCGACAGTTCAGCACTCAGTAGGTACTGACCCTCCGACAGTGCAGCATTCAGTCAGTACTGACCCGCTGACAGTGCAGTGTTCCCTCAATACTGACCCTTTGACAGTGCAACACTCCCTCAGTACTGACAGTGCACCGTTCCCTCAGTACTGACCCTCCGAGAGTGCAGCACTCCTTCATTACTGACCCTCCGACAGTGCAGCGCTCCCTCAGTACTGACCCTCCGACAGTGCTGCACTCCCTTAGTACTGACCCTCCGACAGTGCAGCACTCCCTCAGTACTGACCCTCCGACAGTGCAGCACTCCCTCAGTACTGATCCTCCGACAGTGCGGCTCTCCCTCAGTACTGACCCTCTGACAGAACATCACTCCCTCAGTACTAACCCTATGACAGTGCAGCCCTCCTTCATTACTGACCCTCCGACTGTGTAGCGCTCCTCAGTACTGACACTCTGAGAGTGCAGCACTCCCTCAGTACTGACCCTCCGACAGTGCAGCTCTCACTCAGTGCTGACCCTCTGACTGTGCATCGTTCCCTCAGTACTGACCCGCTGACAGTGCGGCACTCCCTTAGTACTGACACTCTGTAGTGCAGCACTTCCTCAGTACTGACCCACTGACAGTGCAGCGCTCCCTCAGTACTGAACCTCCAACAGTGCGGCTCCCTCAGTACTGACCCTCCGACAGTGCAGCGCTCCCTCAGTACTGACCCTCCAACTGTGCCGCACTCCCTCAGTACTGACCCTCCGACAGTGCAGCGCTCCCTCTGTACTGACCCTCCGACAGTGCAGAAATCCCTCAGTACTGACCCTCTGACAGTGCAGCACTCCCTCAGTACTGATCCTCTGACAGTGCGGCTCTCCCTCAGTACTGACCCTCTAACAGAACATCACTCCCTCAGTACTAACCCTATGACAGTGCAGCCCTCCTTCATTAGAGACCCTCCGACAGTGTAGCGCTCCTCAGTACTGACACTCTGAGAGTGCAGCACTCCCTCTGTACTGAACCTCCGACAGCGCAGCTCTCACTCAGTACTGACCCTCTGACAGTGCAGCACTCCCTCAGTACTGACCGTCCGACAGTGCAGCACTCCCTCAGTACTGATCTTCCGACATTGCAGCACTCCCTCAGTACTGACCCTCCGACAGTGCAGCGGCCCCTCAGTTCTGAAACTCCGACAGTATAGCTCTCCCTCAGTACTGACCCCACGACATTGCGGCACTCCCTCAGTACTGACCCCACGACATTGCGGCACTCCCTCAGTACTGACCCTCCGACAGTGCAGCTCTCAATCAGTACTGACCATCTGACTGTGTAACGCTCCCTCAGTACTGACCCTCTGACGCTGCGGCACTCCCTCAGTACTGAACCACCGACAGTGCGGCGCTCCCTCAGTACTGACCCTCCAACTGTGCTGCACTCCCTCAGTACTGACCCTCCGACAGAGCAGCACTCGCTCAGTACTGACCCTCTGACAATGCAGGACTCCCTCAGTACTGACCCTATGATAGTGCAGCCCTCCTGCATTACTCATCCTCCGACAGTGTAGCGCTCCTCAGTACTGACCATCCGACAATGCTACACACCCTCAGTACTGAGCCTCTGACAGTGCATTGCCCCCTCAGTACTGACCCTCTGACAATGCAGCTCCCACTCAGTACTGAACCTCTGACAGTGCAGCACTCCCGCAGTACTGACTCTCCAACAGTGCAGCGCCCTCTCAGTTCTCAACATCCGACAGTACACCTTTCCCTCAGTACTGACCCTTTGACAGTGCAGCACTCCCTCAGCACTGATCCTCCGACAGTGCAGCACTCTCTCAGTACTGACCCTCTGACAGTGCAGTACTCCCTCAGTACTGAACCTCCGACAGTGCAGCACTCCCTCAGTACTGACCCTCATTCAGTGCAGCAATCCCTCACTACTGATTCTCTGACAGTTCAGCAATCCCGCAGTACAGTCCCTCTGACAATGCAGCACTACCTCAGTACTAATTCTCCGACAGTGCAGAACTCCCTCAGTACTGACCCTCTGACAGTGCAGCACTCCCTCAGTACTGACCGTCTGACAGTGCAGCACTCCCTCAGTACTGATCCTCCGACATTGCAGCACTCCCTCAGTACTGACCCTCCGACAGTTCAGCGGCCCCTCAGTTCTGAAACTCCGACAGTATAGCTCTCCCTCAGTACTGACCCCACGACATTGCGGCACTCCGTCAGTACTGACCCTCCGACAGTGCGGCACACCCTCAGTACTGACACTCTGAGAGTGCAGCACTCCCTCAGTACTGACCCTCTGACAGTGCAGAACTCCCTCAGTACTGACTTACCGTCAGTGCAGCGACCTCTTATTTTTGAACCTCCGACAGTGCAGCACTCCCTCAGTCCTGACCCGCCGACAATGGGGCACACCCTCATTACTGACCCTCTGACAGTGCAGCACTCCCACAGTACTGACCCTCTGACAGTGCAGCACTCCCTCAGTACTGACCCTCTGACAGTGCAGTACTCCCTCAGTACTGAACCTCCGACAGTGCAGCACTCCCTCAGTACTGACCCTCATTCAGTGCAGCAATCCCTCAGTACAGACCCTCTGACAGTGCAGCAATCCCTCAGTACTGACCCTCTGGCTGTGCAGCACTCCCTCAGTACTGACCCTCTGACAGTGCAGCCCTCCTTCATTACTGAATCTCCGACATTGTAGCGCTCCTCAGTATTGACACTCTGAGAGTGCAGCACTCCCTCAGTACTGAACCTCCGACAGTGCAGCTCTCACTCAGTGCTGACCCTCTGACTGTGCATCGTTCCCTCAGTACTGACCCTCTGACAATGCGGCACTCCCTTAGTACTGACCCTCTGTAGTGCAGCACTCCCTCATTACTGACACTCCGACTGTGCCGCACTCCCTCAATACTGACACTCCAGCAGTGCAGAACTCCCTCAGTACTGACCCTCTGACAGTGCATGGCTCCCTAAATACTGACTCTCTGACAGTGCAGCATTCCTCAGGACCGACCCTCTGACAGTGCAGCACTCCTTCATTACTGACCCTCTGACAGTGCGCCGCTCCCTCAGTACTGAAAAAATGAGAGTGCAGCACACCCTCAGTGCTGATGCTCTGACAGTATAGCTCTCCCTCAGTGCTGGCCATCTGATAGTGCTGCTCTCCCTCAGTACTTACCCTGTGACAATGCAGCACTCCCTCAGCACCGACCCTCTGACAGTGCAGTGCTCCCTCAGTACTGACCCTCCGACAGTGCGGCACACCCTCAGTACTGACCCTCTGACAGTGCACAACTCCCTCAGTACTGACCCTCCGATAGTGCAGCAATCCTTCATTATTGACCCTCCGACAGTGCCGTGCTCCCTCAGAACTGACCCTCCGACAGTGCGGCACACCCTAAGTAATGACCCTCTGACAGTGCAGCTGTCCTCCAGTACTGACCCTCCGACAGTGCGCCACTCCCTCAGTACTGACACTCTGAGAGTGCAGCGCTCCCTCAGCACTGATCCTCTGACAGTGCGGCACTCCCTTAGTACTGAACCTCCGACAGTGCAGCACTCCCTCAGTACTGACTCTCTGACAGTGCATGGCTCCCTCAATTCTGACTCTCTGACAGTGCAGCACTCCCTCAATACTGACCATCTGACAATGCAGCACTCCCTCAGTACCGACCCTCTGACAGAGCAGCACTCCCTCAGTACTGACCCTCCGACAGTGCAGCACTCCTTCATTACTGACCCTCCGACAGTGCAGTGCTCCCTCAGTACTGACCCTCCGACAGAGTGGCACACCCTCAGTAATGACACTCTGAGAGTGCAGCACTCCCTCAGTACTGACACTCTGAGAGTGCAGCGCTCCCTCAGTACTGACTTACCGACAGCGCAGCGCCCCGTCATTTTTGAACCTCTGACAGTGCAGCTCTCCCTCAGTAGTGACCCTCCGACAGTGCAGCAATCCCTCAGCACTGACTCTCGGACAGTGCAGCAGTCCCTCTGTACTGACCCTCCGAGAGTGCAGCACTCCCTCAGTGCTGTCTCTCTGACAGTGCAACACTCCATCAGTACTGACCCTCTGACTGTGCAGCACTCCCTCAGTACTGACCCTTTGACAGTGCAGCACTCCCTCAGTACTGACTCTCTGACAGTGCAGCACTCCCTCAGTACTGACCCTCTGACAATTCAGCACTCCCTCAGTACTGACCCTCTGACACGCAGCACTCCCTCAGTGCTGCCCCTCTGACAGTACAGCTCTCCCTCTGTACTGACTCTCTGACTGTGCAGCTCTCCCTGAATGCTTACCATCCGACAGTGCCACTCGCCCTCAGTACTGAACCTCTGACAGTGTAGCACTACCTCAGAGCAGACCCTCTGACAGTGCAGCTCTCCTTCAGTATGCCACTCTGTCAGTTCAGCTCTCCCTCAGTATTGGCCCTCTGAAATTTCCGCACTCCCTGAGTACTATCCCTCTGACAGTGCAGCACTCCCTCAGTACTGACCATCTGACAGTGCAGCACTCCCTCAGTACTGACCCTCCGACCGTGTAGCGTTCCCTCAGTACTAACTCTCTGACAGTGCAGCACTCCCTCAGTACTGACCCTCCGACTGTGCTGCACTCCCTCAGTACTGACCCTCAAACAATGCAGCACTCCCCCAGTACTGACCCTCCAACTGTGCCGCACTCCCTCAGTACTGACCCTCCGACAGTGCAGCGCTCCCTCTGTACTGACCCTCCGACTGTGCAGAACTCCCTCAGTACTGGCCCTCTGACAGTGCAGCACTCCCTCTGTACTGACCGTCTGACAGTGCAGCACTCCCTCAGTACTGATCCTCCGACAGTGCGGCTCTCCCTCAGTACTGACCCTCTGAGTGTGCAGCACTCCCTCAGTACTGACCCTCCGACAGTGCAGCGCCCCCTCAGTTCTGAAACTCCGACAGTATAGCTCTCCCTCAGTACTGACCCCACGACATTGCGGCACTCCCTCAGTACTGACCCTCCGACAGTGCAGCTCTCAATCAGTACTGACCATCTGACTGTGTAACGCTCCCTCAGTACTGACCCTCTGACGCTGCGGCACTCCCTCAGTACTGAACCACCGACAGTGCGGCGCTCCCTCAGTACTGACCCTCCAACTGTGCTGCACTCCCTCAGTACTGACCCTCCGACAGAGCAGCACTCGCTCAGTACTGACCCTCTGACAATGCAGGACTCCCTCAGTACTGACCCTATGATAGTGCAGCCCTCCTGCATTACTCATCCTCCGACAGTGTAGCGCTCCTCAGTACTGACCATCCGACAATGCTACACACCCTCAGTACTGAGCCTCTGACAGTGCATTGCCCCCTCAGTACTGACCCTCTGACAATGCAGCTCTCACTCAGTACTGAACCTCTGACAGTGCAGCACTCCCGCAGTACTGACTCTCCAACAATGCAGCGCCCTCTCTGTTCTCAACATCCGACAGTACACCTTTCCCTCAGTACTGACCCTCTGACAGTGCAGCACTCCCTCAGCACTGATCCTCCAACAGTGCAGCACTCTCTCAGTACTGACCCTCTGACAGTGCAGTACTCCCTCAGTACTGAACCTCCGACAGTGCAGCACTCCCTCAGTACTGACCCTCATTCAGTGCAGCAATCCCTCAGTACTGACTCTCTGACAGTTCAGCAATCCCGCAGTACAGTCCCTCTGACAATGCAGCACTACCTCAGTACTAATTCTCCGACAGTGCAGAACTCCCTCAGTACTGACCCTCTGACAGTGCAGCACTCCCTCAGTACTGACCGTCTGACAGTGCAGCACTCCCTCAGTACTGATCCTCCGACATTGCAGCACTCCCTCAGTACTGACCCTCCGACAGTGCAGCGGCCCCTCAGTTCTGAAACTCCGACAGTATAGCTCTCCCTCAGTACTGACCCCACGACATTGCGGCACTCCCTCAGTACTGACCCTCCGACAGTGCGGCACAGCCTCAGTACTGACACTCTGAGAATGCAGCACTCCCTCAGTACTGACCCTCTGACAGTGCAGCGCTCCCTCTGTACTGACCCTCTGACAGTGCAGCACTCCCTCAGTACTGACTTACCGTCAGTGCAGCGACCTCTTATTTTTGAACCTCCGACAGTGCAGCACTCCCTCAGTCCTGACCCGCCGACAATGGGGCACACCCTCAGTACTGACCCTCTGACAGTGCAGCACTCCCACAGTACTGACCCTCTGACAGTGCAGCACTCCCTCAGTACTGACCCTCTGACAGTGCAGTACTCCCTCAGTACTGAACCTCCGACAGTGCAGCACTCCCTCAGTACTGACCCTCATTCAGTGCAGCAATCCCTCAGTACAGACCCTCTGACAGTGCAGCAATCCCTCAGTACTGACCCTCTGGCTGTGCAGCACTCCCTCAGTACTGACCCTCTGACAGTGCAGCCCTCCTTCATTACTGAATCTCCGACATTGTAGCGCTCCTCAGTATTGACACTCTGAGAGTGCAGCACTCCCTCAGTACTGAACCTCCGACAGTGCAGCTCTCACTCAGTGCTGACCCTCTGACTGTGCATCGTTCCCTCAGTACTGACCCTCTGACAATGCGGCACTCCCTTAGTACTGACCCTCTGTAGTGCAGCACTCCCTCATTACTGACACTCCGACTGTGCCGCACTCCCTCAATACTGACACTCCAGCAGTGCAGAACTCCCTCAGTACTGACCCTCTGACAGTGCATGGCTCCCTAAATACTGACTCTCTGACAGTGCAGCATTCCTCAGGACCGACCCTCTGACAGTGCAGCACTCCTTCATTACTGACCCTCTGACAGTGCGCCGCTCCCTCAGTACTGAAAAAATGAGAGTGCAGCACACCCTCAGTGCTGATGCTCTGACAGTATAGCTCTCCCTCAGTGCTGACCATCTGATAGTGCTGCTCTCCCTCAGTACTTACCCTGTGACAATGCAGCACTCCCTCAGCACCGACCCTCTGACAGTGCAGTGCTCCCTCAGTACTGACCCTCCGACAGTGCGGCACACCCTCAGTACTGACCCTCTGACAGTGCACAACTCCCTCAGTACTGACCCTCCGATAGTGCAGCAATCCTTCATTATTGACCCTCCGACAGTGCCGTGCTCCCTCAGAACTGACCCTCCGACAGTGCGGCACACCCTAAGTAATGACCCTCTGACAGTGCAGCTGTCCTCCAGTACTGACCCTCCGACAGTGCGCCACTCCCTCAGTACTGACACTCTGAGAGTGCAGCGCTCCCTCAGCACTGATCCTCTGACAGTGCGGCACTCCCTTAGTACTGAACCTCCGACAGTGCAGCACTCCCTCAGTACTGACTCTCTGACAGTGCATGGCTCCCTCAATTCTGACTCTCTGACAGTGCAGCACTCCCTCAATACTGACCATCTGACAATGCAGCACTCCCTCAGTACCGACCCTCTGACAGAGCAGCACTCCCTCAGTACTGACCCTCCGACAGTGCAGCACTCCTTCATTACTGACCCTCCGACAGTGCAGTGCTCCCTCAGTACTGACCCTCCGACAGAGTGGCACACCCTCAGTAATGACACTCTGAGAGTGCAGCACTCCCTCAGTACTGACACTCTGAGAGTGCAGCGCTCCCTCAGTACTGACTTACCGACAGCGCAGCGCCCCGTCATTTTTGAACCTCTGACAGTGCAGCTCTCCCTCAGTAGTGACCCTCCGACAGTGCAGCAATCCCTCAGCACTGACTCTCGGACAGTGCAGCAGTCCCTCTGTACTGACCCTCCGAGAGTGCAGCACTCCCTCAGTGCTGTCTCTCTGACAGTGCAACACTCCATCAGTACTGACCCTCTGACTGTGCAGCACTCCCTCAGTACTGACCCTTTGACAGTGCAGCACTCCCTCAGTACTGACTCTCTGACAGTGCAGCACTCCCTCAGTACTGACCCTCTGACAATTCAGCACTCCCTCAGTACTGACCCTCTGACACGCAGCACTCCCTCAGTGCTGCCCCTCTGACAGTACAGCTCTCCCTCTGTACTGACTCTCTGACTGTGCAGCTCTCCCTGAATGCTTACCATCCGACAGTGCCACTCGCCCTCAGTACTGAACCTCTGACAGTGTAGCACTATCTCAGAGCAGACTCTCTGACAGTGCAGCTCTCCTTCAGTATGCCACTCTGTCAGTTCAGCTCTCCCTCAGTATTGGCCCTCTGAAATTTCCGCACTCCCTGAGTACTATCCCTCTGACAGTGCAGCACTACCTCAGTACTGACCCTCCCACAGTGCAGCACTCCCTCTGTACCGACCCTTTGACAGTGCAGCACTCCCTCAGTACTGACCATCTGACAGTGCAGCACTCCCTCAGTACTGACCCTCCGACCGTGTAGCGTTCCCTCAGTACTAACTCTCTGACAGTGCAGCACTCCCTCAGTACTGACCCTCCGACTGTGCTGCACTCCCTCAGTACTGACCCTCAAACAATGCAGCACTCCCCCAGTACTGACCCTCCAACTGTGCCGCACTCCCTCAGTACTGACCCTCCGACAGTGCAGCGCTCCCTCTGTACTGACCCTCCGACTGTGCAGAACTCCCTCAGTACTGGCCCTCTGACAGTGCAGCACTCCCTCTGTACTGACCGTCTGACAGTGCAGCACTCCCTCAGTACTGATCCTCCGACAGTGCGGCTCTCCCTCAGTACTGACCCTCTGAGTGTGCAGCACTCCCTCAGTACTGACCCTCCGACAGTGCAGCGCCCCCTCAGTTCTGAAACTCCGACAGTATAGCTCTCCCTCAGTACTGACCCCACGACATTGCGGCACTCCCTCAGTACTGACCCTCCGACAGTGCAGCTCTCAATCAGTACTGACCATCTGACTGTGTAACGCTCCCTCAGTACTGACCCTCTGACGCTGCGGCACTCCCTCAGTACTGAACCACCGACAGTGCGGCGCTCCCTCAGTACTGACCCTCCAACTGTGCTGCACTCCCTCAGTACTGACCCTCCGACAGAGCAGCACTCGCTCAGTACTGACCCTCTGACAATGCAGGACTTCCTCAGTACTGACCCTATGATAATGCAGCCCTCCTGCATTACTCATCCTCCGACAGTGTAGCCCTCCTCAGTACTGACCATCCGACAATGCTACACACCCTCAGTACTGAGCCTCTGACAGTGCATTGCCCCCTCAGTACTGACCCTCTGACAATGCAGCTCTCACTCAGTACTGAACCTCTGACAGTGCAGCACTCCCGCAGTACTGACTCTCCAACAATGCAGCGCCCTCTCTGTTCTCAACATCCGACAGTACACCTTTCCCTCAGTACTGACCCTCTGACAGTGCAGCACTCCCTCAGCACTGATCCTCCAACAGTGCAGCACTCTCTCAGTACTGACCCTCTGACAGTGCAGTACTCCCTCAGTACTGAACCTCCGACAGTGCAGCACTCCCTCAGTACTGACCCTCATTCAGTGCAGCAATCCCTCAGTACTGACTCTCTGACAGTTCAGCAATCCCGCAGTACAGTCCCTCTGACAATGCAGCACTACCTCAGTACTAATTCTCCGACAGTGCAGAACTCCCTCAGTACTGACCCTCTGACAGTGCAGCACTCCCTCAGTACTGACCGTCTGACAGTGCAGCACTCCCTCAGTACTGATCCTCCGACATTGCAGCACTCCCTCAGTACTGACCCTCCGACAGTGCAGCGGCCCCTCAGTTCTGAAACTCCGACAGTATAGCTCTCCCTCAGTACTGACCCCACGACATTGCGGCACTCCCTCAGTACTGACCCTCCGACAGTGCGGCACACCCTCAGTACTGACACTCTGAGAATGCAGCACTCCCTCAGTACTGACCCTCTGACAGTGCAGCGCTCCCTCTGTACTGACCCTCTGACAGTGCAGCACTCCCTCAGTACTGACTTACCGTCAGTGCAGCGACCTCTTATTTTTGAACCTCCGACAGTGCAGCACTCCCTCAGTCCTGACCCGCCGACAATGGGGCACACCCTCAGTACTGACCCTCTGACAGTGCAGCACTCCCACAGTACTGACCCTCTGACAGTGCAGCACTCCCTCAGTACTGACCCTCTGACAGTGCAGTACTCCCTCAGTACTGAACCTCCGACAGTGCAGCACTCCCTCAGTACTGACCCTCATTCAGTGCAGCAATCCCTCAGTACAGACCCTCTGACAGTGCAGCAATCCCTCAGTACTGACCCTCTGGCTGTGCAGCACTCCCTCAGTACTGACCCTCTGACAGTGCAGCCCTCCTTCATTACTGAATCTCCGACATTGTAGCGCTCCTCAGTATTGACACTCTGAGAGTGCAGCACTCCCTCAGTACTGAACCTCCGACAGTGCAGCTCTCACTCAGTGCTGACCCTCTGACTGTGCATCGTTCCCTCAGTACTGACCCTCTGACAATGCGGCACTCCCTTAGTACTGACCCTCTGTAGTGCAGCACTCCCTCATTACTGACACTCCGACTGTGCCGCACTCCCTCAATACTGACACTCCAGCAGTGCAGAACTCCCTCAGTACTGACCCTCTGACAGTGCATGGCTCCCTAAATACTGACTCTCTTGACAGTGCAGCATTCCTCAGGACCGACCCTCTGACAGTGCAGCACTCCTTCATTACTGACCCTCTGACAGTGCGCCGCTCCCTCAGTACTGAAAAAATGAGAGTGCAGCACACCCTCAGTGCTGATGCTCTGACAGTATAGCTCTCCCTCAGTGCTGACCATCTGATAGTGCTGCTCTCCCTCAGTACTTACCCTGTGACAATGCAGCACTCCCTCAGCACCGACCCTCTGACAGTGCAGTGCTCCCTCAGTACTGACCCTCCGACAGTGCGGCACACCCTCAGTACTGACCCTCTGACAGTGCACAACTCCCTCAGTACTGACCCTCCGATAGTGCAGCAATCCTTCATTATTGACCCTCCGACAGTGCCGTGCTCCCTCAGAACTGACCCTCCGACAGTGCGGCACACCCTAAGTAATGACCCTCTGACAGTGCAGCTGTCCTCCAGTACTGACCCTCCGACAGTGCGCCACTCCCTCAGTACTGACACTCTGAGAGTGCAGCGCTCCCTCAGCACTGATCCTCTGACAGTGCGGCACTCCCTTAGTACTGAACCTCCGACAGTGCAGCACTCCCTCAGTACTGACTCTCTGACAGTGCATGGCTCCCTCAATTCTGACTCTCTGACAGTGCAGCACTCCCTCAATACTGACCATCTGACAATGCAGCACTCCCTCAGTACCGACCCTCTGACAGAGCAGCACTCCCTCAGTACTGACCCTCCGACAGTGCAGCACTCCTTCATTACTGACCCTCCGACAGTGCAGTGCTCCCTCAGTACTGACCCTCCGACAGAGTGGCACACCCTCAGTAATGACACTCTGAGAGTGCAGCACTCCCTCAGTACTGACACTCTGAGAGTGCAGCGCTCCCTCAGTACTGACTTACCGACAGCGCAGCGCCCCGTCATTTTTGAACCTCTGACAGTGCAGCTCTCCCTCAGTAGTGACCCTCCGACAGTGCAGCAATCCCTCAGCACTGACTCTCGGACAGTGCAGCAGTCCCTCTGTACTGACCCTCCGAGAGTGCAGCACTCCCTCAGTGCTGTCTCTCTGACAGTGCAACACTCCATCAGTACTGACCCTCTGACTGTGCAGCACTCCCTCAGTACTGACCCTTTGACAGTGCAGCACTCCCTCAGTACTGACTCTCTGACAGTGCAGCACTCCCTCAGTACTGACCCTCTGACAATTCAGCACTCCCTCAGTACTGACCCTCTGACACGCAGCACTCCCTCAGTGCTGCCCCTCTGACAGTACAGCTCTCCCTCTGTACTGACTCTCTGACTGTGCAGCTCTCCCTGAATGCTTACCATCCGACAGTGCCACTCGCCCTCAGTACTGAACCTCTGACAGTGTAGCACTATCTCAGAGCAGACTCTCTGACAGTGCAGCTCTCCTTCAGTATGCCACTCTGTCAGTTCAGCTCTCCCTCAGTATTGGCCCTCTGAAATTTCCGCACTCCCTGAGTACTATCCCTCTGACAGTGCAGCACTACCTCAGTACTGACCCTCCCACAGTGCAGCACTCCCTCTGTACCGACCCTTTGACAGTGCAGCACTCCCTCAGTACTGACCATCTGACAGTGCAGCACTCCCTCAGTACTGACCCTCCGACCGTGTAGCGTTCCCTCAGTACTAACTCTCTGACAGTGCAGCACTCCCTCAGTACTGACCCTCCGACTGTGCTGCACTCCCTCAGTACTGACCCTCAAACAATGCAGCACTCCCCCAGTACTGACCCTCCAACTGTGCCGCACTCCCTCAGTACTGACCCTCCGACAGTGCAGCGCTCCCTCTGTACTGACCCTCCGACTGTGCAGAACTCCCTCAGTACTGACCCTCTGACAGTGCAGCACTCCCTCTGTACTGACCGTCTGACAGTGCAGCACTCCCTCAGTACTGATCCTCCAACAGTGCGGCTCTCCCTCAGTACTGACCCTCTGAGTGTGCAGCACTCCCTCAGTACTGACCCTCCGACAGTGCAGCGCTCCCTCTGTACTGACCCTCTGACAGTGCAGCACTCCCTCAGTACTGACTTACCGTCAGTGCAGCGACCTCTTATTTTTGAACCTCCGACAGTGCAGCACTCCCTCAGTCCTGACCCGCCGACAATGGGGCACACCCTCAGTACTGACCCTCTGACAGTGCAGCACTCCCACAGTACTGACCCTCTGACAGTGCAGCACTCCCTCAGTACTGACCCTCTGACAGTGCAGTACTCCCTCAGTACTGAACCTCCGACAGTGCAGCACTCCCTCAGTACTGACCCTCATTCAGTGCAGCAATCCCTCAGTACAGACCCTCTGACAGTGCAGCAATCCCTCAGTACTGACCCTCTGGCTGTGCAGCACTCCCTCAGTACTGACCCTCTGACAGTGCAGCCCTCCTTCATTACTGAATCTCCGACATTGTAGCGCTCCTCAGTATTGACACTCTGAGAGTGCAGCACTCCCTCAGTACTGAACCTCCGACAGTGCAGCTCTCACTCAGTGCTGACCCTCTGACTGTGCATCGTTCCCTCAGTACTGACCCTCTGACAATGCGGCACTCCCTTAGTACTGACCCTCTGTAGTGCAGCACTCCCTCATTACTGACACTCCGACTGTGCCGCACTCCCTCAATACTGACACTCCAGCAGTGCAGAACTCCCTCAGTACTGACCCTCTGACAGTGCATGGCTCCCTAAATACTGACTCTCTGACAGTGCAGCATTCCTCAGGACCGACCCTCTGACAGTGCAGCACTCCTTCATTACTGACCCTCTGACAGTGCGCCGCTCCCTCAGTACTGAAAAAATGAGAGTGCAGCACACCCTCAGTGCTGATGCTCTGACAGTATAGCTCTCCCTCAGTGCTGACCATCTGATAGTGCTGCTCTCCCTCAGTACTTACCCTGTGACAATGCAGCACTCCCTCAGCACCGACCCTCTGACAGTGCAGTGCTCCCTCAGTACTGACCCTCCGACAGTGCGGCACACCCTCAGTACTGACCCTCTGACAGTGCACAACTCCCTCAGTACTGACCCTCCGATAGTGCAGCAATCCTTCATTATTGACCCTCCGACAGTGCCGTGCTCCCTCAGTACTGACCCTCCGACAGTGCGGCACACCCTAAGTAATGACCCTCTGACAGTGCAGCTGTCCTCCAGTACTGACCCTCCGACAGTGCGCCACTCCCTCAGTACTGACACTCTGAGAGTGCAGCGCTCCCTCAGCACTGATCCTCTGACAGTGCGGCACTCCCTTAGTACTGAACCTCCGACAGTGCAGCACTCCCTCAGTACTGACTCTCTGACAGTGCATGGCTCCCTCAATTCTGACTCTCTGACAGTGCAGCACTCCCTCAATACTGACCATCTGACAATGCAGCACTCCCTCAGTACCGACCCTCTGACAGAGCAGCACTCCCTCAGTACTGACCCTCCGACAGTGCAGCACTCCTTCATTACTGACCCTCCGACAGTGCAGTGTTCCCTCAGTACTGACCCTCCGACAGAGTGGCACACCCTCAGTAATGACACTCTGAGAGTGCAGCACTCCCTCAGTACTGACACTCTGAGAGTGCAGCGCTCCCTCAGTACTGACTTACCGACAGCGCAGCGCCCCGTCATTTTTGAACCTCTGACAGTGCAGCTCTCCCTCAGTAGTGACCCTCCGACAGTGCAGCAATCCCTCAGCACTGACTCTCGGACAGTGCAGCAGTCCCTCTGTACTGACCCTCCGAGAGTGCAGCACTCCCTCAGTGCTGTCTCTCTGACAGTGCAACACTCCATCAGTACTGACCCTCTGACTGTGCAGCACTCCCTCAGTACTGACCCTTTGACAGTGCAGCACTCCCTCAGTACTGACTCTCTGACAGTGCAGCACTCCCTCAGTACTGACCCTCTGACAATTCAGCACTCCCTCAGTACTGACCCTCTGACACGCAGCACTCCCTCAGTGCTGCCCCTCTGACAGTACAGCTCTCCCTCTGTACTGACTCTCTGACTGTGCAGCTCTCCCTGAATGCTTACCATCCGACAGTGCCACTCGCCCTCAGTACTGAACCTCTGACAGTGTAGCACTATCACAGAGCAGACTCTCTGACAGTGCAGCTCTCCTTCAGTATGCCACTCTGTCAGTTCAGCTCTCCCTCAGTATTGGCCCTCTGAAATTTCCGCACTCCCTGAGTACTATCCCTCTGACAGTGCAGCACTACCTCAGTACTGACCCTCCCACAGTGCAGCACTCCCTCTGTACCGACCCTTTGACAGTGCAGCACTCCCTCAGTACTGACCATCTGACAGTGCAGCACTCCCTCAGTACTGACCCTCCGACCGTGTAGCGTTCCCTCAGTACTAACTCTCTGACAGTGCAGCACTCCCTCAGTACTGACCCTCCGACTGTGCTGCACTCCCTCAGTACTGACCCTCAAACAATGCAGCACTCCCCCAGTACTGACCCTCCAACTGTGCCGCACTCCCTCAGTACTGACCCTCCGACAGTGCAGCGCTCCCTCTGTACTGACCCTCCGACTGTGCAGAACTCCCTCAGTACTGACCCTCTGACAGTGCAGCACTCCCTCTGTACTGACCGTCTGACAGTGCAGCACTCCCTCAGTACTGATCCTCCGACAGTGCGGCTCTCCCTCAGTACTGACCCTCTGAGTGTGCAGCACTCCCTCAGTGCTGACCCTCCGACAGTGCAGCGCCCCCTCAGTTCTGAAACTCCGACAGTATAGCTCTCCCTCAGTACTGACCCCACGACATTGCGGCACTCCCTCAGTACTGACCCTCCGACAGTGCAGCTCTCAATCAGTACTGACCATCTGACTGTGTAACGCTCCCTCAGTACTGACCCTCTGACGCTGCGGCACTCCCTCAGTACTGAACCACCGACAGTGCGGCGCTCCCTCAGTACTGACCCTCCAACTGTGCTGCACTCCCTCAGTACTGACCCTCTGACAATGCAGGACTCCCTCAGTACTGACCCTATGATAATGCAGCCCTCCTGCATTACTCATCCTCCGACAGTGTAGCGCTCCTCAGTACTGACCATCCGACAATGCTACACACCCTCAGTACTGAGCCTCTGACAGTGCATTGCCCCCTCAGTACTGACCCTCTGACAATGCAGCTCTCACTCAGTACTGAACCTCTGACAGTGCAGCACTCCCACAGTACTGACTCTCCAACAATGCAGCGCCCTCTCTGTTCTCAACATCCGACAGTACACCTTTCCCTCAGTACTGACCCTCTGACAGTGCAGCACTCCCTCAGCACTGATCCTCCAACAGTGCAGCACTCTCTCAGTACTGACCCTCTGACAGTGCAGTACTCCCTCAGTACTGAACCTCCGACAGTGCAGCACTCCCTCAGTACTGACCCTCATTCAGTGCAGCAATCCATCAGTACTGACTCTCTGACAGTTCAGCAATCCCGCAGTACAGTCCCTCTGACAATGCAGCACTACCTCAGTACTAATTCTCCGACAGTGCAGAACTCCCTCAGTACTGACCCTCTGACAGTGCAGCACTCCCTCAGTACTGACCGTCTGACAGTGCAGCACTCCCTCAGTACTGATCCTCCGACATTGCAGCACTCCCTCAGTACTGACCCTCCGACAGTGCAGCGGCCCCTCAGTTCTGAAACTCCGACAGTATAGCTCTCCCTCAGTACTGACCCCACGACATTGCGGCACTCCCTCAGTACTGACCCTCCGACAGTGCGGCACACCCTCAGTACTGACACTCTGAGAATGCAGCACTCCCTCAGTACTGACCCTCTGACAGTGCAGCGCTCCCTCTGTACTGACCCTCTGACAGTGCAGCACTCCCTCAGTACTGACTTACCGTCAGTGCAGCGACCTCTTATTTTTGAACCTCCGACAGTGCAGCACTCCCTCAGTCCTGACCCGCCGACAATGGGGCACACCCTCAGTACTGACCCTCTGACAGTGCAGCACTCCCACAGTACTGACCCTCTGACAGTGCAGCACTCCCTCAGTACTGACCCTCTGACAGTGCAGTACTCCCTCAGTACTGAACCTCCGACAGTGCAGCACTCCCTCAGTACTGACCCTCATTCAGTGCAGCAATCCCTCAGTACAGACCCTCTGACAGTGCAGCAATCCCTCAGTACTGACCCTCTGGCTGTGCAGCACTCCCTCAGTACTGACCCTCTGACAGTGCAGCCCTCCTTCATTACTGAATCTCCGACATTGTAGCGCTCCTCAGTATTGACACTCTGAGAGTGCAGCACTCCCTCAGTACTGAACCTCCGACAGTGCAGCTCTCACTCAGTGCTGACCCTCTGACTGTGCATCGTTCCCTCAGTACTGACCCTCTGACAATGCGGCACTCCCTTAGTACTGACCCTCTGTAGTGCAGCACTCCCTCATTACTGACACTCCGACTGTGCCGCACTCCCTCAATACTGACACTCCAGCAGTGCAGAACTCCCTCAGTACTGACCCTCTGACAGTGCATGGCTCCCTAAATACTGACTCTCTTGACAGTGCAGCATTCCTCAGGACCGACCCTCTGACAGTGCAGCACTCCTTCATTACTGACCCTCTGACAGTGCGCCGCTCCCTCAGTACTGAAAAAATGAGAGTGCAGCACACCCTCAGTGCTGATGCTCTGACAGTATAGCTCTCCCTCAGTGCTGACCATCTGATAGTGCTGCTCTCCCTCAGTACTTACCCTGTGACAATGCAGCACTCCCTCAGCACCGACCCTCTGACAGTGCAGTGCTCCCTCAGTACTGACCCTCCGACAGTGCGGCACACCCTCAGTACTGACCCTCTGACAGTGCACAACTCCCTCAGTACTGACCCTCCGATAGTGCAGCAATCCTTCATTATTGACCCTCCGACAGTGCCGTGCTCCCTCAGAACTGACCCTCCGACAGTGCGGCACACCCTAAGTAATGACCCTCTGACAGTGCAGCTGTCCTCCAGTACTGACCCTCCGACAGTGCGCCACTCCCTCAGTACTGACACTCTGAGAGTGCAGCGCTCCCTCAGCACTGATCCTCTGACAGTGCGGCACTCCCTTAGTACTGAACCTCCGACAGTGCAGCACTCCCTCAATTCTGACTCTCTGACAGTGCAGCACTCCCTCAATACTGACCATCTGACAATGCAGCACTCCCTCAGTACCGACCCTCTGACAGAGCAGCACTCCCTCAGTACTGACCCTCCGACAGTGCAGCACTCCTTCATTACTGACCCTCCGACAGTGCAGTGCTCCCTCAGTACTGACCCTCCGACAGAGTGGCACACCCTCAGTAATGACACTCTGAGAGTGCAGCACTCCCTCAGTACTGACACTCTGAGAGTGCAGCGCTCCCTCAGTACTGACTTACCGACAGCGCAGCGCCCCGTCATTTTTGAACCTCTGACAGTGCAGCTCTCCCTCAGTAGTGACCCTCCGACAGTGCAGCAATCCCTCAGCACTGACTCTCGGACAGTGCAGCAGTCCCTCTGTACTGACCCTCCGAGAGTGCAGCACTCCCTCAGTGCTGTCTCTCTGACAGTGCAACACTCCATCAGTACTGACCCTCTGACTGTGCAGCACTCCCTCAGTACTGACCCTTTGACAGTGCAGCACTCCCTCAGTACTGACTCTCTGACAGTGCAGCACTCCCTCAGTACTGACCCTCTGACAATTCAGCACTCCCTCAGTACTGACCCTCTGACACGCAGCACTCCCTCAGTGCTGCCCCTCTGACAGTACAGCTCTCCCTCTGTACTGACTCTCTGACTGTGCAGCTCTCCCTGAATGCTTACCATCCGACAGTGCCACTCGCCCTCAGTACTGAACCTCTGACAGTGTAGCACTACCTCAGAGCAGACCCTCTGACAGTGCAGCTCTCCTTCAGTATGCCACTCTGTCAGTTCAGCTCTCCCTCAGTATTGGCCCTCTGAAATTTCCGCACTCCCTGAGTACTATCCCTCTGACAGTGCAGCACTACCTCAGTACTGACCCTCCCACAGTGCAGCACTCCCTCTGTACCGACCCTTTGACAGTGCAGCACTCCCTCAGTACTGACCATCTGACAGTGCAGCACTCCCTCAGTACTGACCCTCCGACCGTGTAGCGTTCCCTCAGTACTAACTCTCTGACAGTGCAGCACTCCCTCAGTACTGACCCTCCGACTGTGCTGCACTCCCTCAGTACTGACCCTCAAACAATGCAGCACTCCCCCAGTACTGACCCTCCAACTGTGCCGCACTCCCTCAGTACTGACCCTCCGACAGTGCAGCGCTCCCTCTGTACTGACCCTCCGACTGTGCAGAACTCCCTCAGTACTGACCCTCTGACAGTGCAGCACTCCCTCTGTACTGACCGTCTGACAGTGCAGCACTCCCTCAGTACTGATCCTCCGACAGTGCGGCTCTCCCTCAGTACTGACCCTCTGAGTGTGCAGCACTCCCTCAGTGCTGACCCTCCGACAGTGCAGCGCCCCCTCAGTTCTGAAACTCCGACAGTATAGCTCTCCCTCAGTACTGACCCCACGACATTGCGGCACTCCCTCAGTACTGACCCTCCGACAGTGCAGCTCTCAATCAGTACTGACCATCTGACTGTGTAACGCTCCCTCAGTACTGACCCTCTGATGCTGCGGCACTCCCTCAGTACTGAACCACCGACAGTGCGGCGCTCCCTCAGTACTGACCCTCCAACTGTGCTGCACTCCCTCAGTACTGACCCTCCGACAGAGCAGCACTCGCTCAGTACTGACCCTCTGACAATGCAGGACTCCCTCAGTACTGACCCTATGATAGTGCAGCCCTCCTGCATTACTCATCCTCCGACAGTGTAGCGCTCCTCAGTACTGACCATCCGACAATGCTACACACCCTCAGTACTGAGCCTCTGACAGTGCATTGCCCCCTCAGTACTGACCCTCTGACAATGCAGCTCTCACTCAGTACTGAACCTCTGACAGTGCAGCACTCCCGCAGTACTGACTCTCCAACAATGCAGCGCCCTCTCTGTTCTCAACATCCGACAGTACACCTTTCCCTCAGTACTGACCCTCTGACAGTGCAGCACTCCCTCAGCACTGATCCTCCAACAGTGCAGCACTCTCTCAGTACTGACCCTCTGACAGTGCAGTACTCCCTCAGTACTGAACCTCCGACAGTGCAGCACTCCCTCAGTACTGACCCTCATTCAGTGCAGCAATCCATCAGTACTGACTCTCTGACAGTTCAGCAATCCCGCAGTACAGTCCCTCTGACAATGCAGCACTACCTCAGTACTAATTCTCCGACAGTGCAGAACTCCCTCAGTACTGACCCTCTGACAGTGCAGCACTCCCTCAGTACTGACCGTCTGACAGTGCAGCACTCCCTCAGTACTGATCCTCCGACATTGCAGCACTCCCTCAGTACTGACCCTCCGACAGTGCAGCGGCCCCTCAGTTCTGAAACTCCGACAGTATAGCTCTCCCTCAGTACTGACCCCACGACATTGCGGCACTCCCTCAGTACTGACCCTCCGACAGTGCGGCACACCCTCAGTACTGACACTCTGAGAATGCAGCACTCCCTCAGTACTGACCCTCTGACAGTGCAGCGCTCCCTCTGTACTGACCCTCTGACAGTGCAGCAGTCCCTCAGTACTGACTTACCGTCAGTGCAGCGACCTCTTATTTTTGAACCTCCGACAGTGCAGCACTCCCTCAGTCCTGACCCGCCGACAATGGGGCACACCCTCAGTACTGACCCTCTGACAGTGCAGCACTCCCACAGTACTGACCCTCTGACAGTGCAGCACTCCCTCAGTACTGACCCTCTGACAGTGCAGTACTCCCTCAGTACTGAACCTCCGACAGTGCAGCACTCCCTCAGTACTGACCCTCATTCAGTGCAGCAATCCCTCAGTACAGACCCTCTGACAGTGCAGCAATCCCTCAGTACTGACCCTCTGGCTGTGCAGCACTCCCTCAGTACTGACCCTCTGACAGTGCAGCCCTCCTTCATTACTGAATCTCCGACATTGTAGCGCTCCTCAGTATTGACACTCTGAGAGTGCAGCACTCCCTCAGTACTGAACCTCCGACAGTGCAGCTCTCACTCAGTGCTGACCCTCTGACTGTGCATCGTTCCCTCAGTACTGACCCTCTGACAATGCGGCACTCCCTTAGTACTGACCCTCTGTAGTGCAGCACTCCCTCATTACTGACACTCCGACTGTGCCGCACTCCCTCAATACTGACACTCCAGCAGTGCAGAACTCCCTCAGTACTGACCCTCTGACAGTGCATGGCTCCCTAAATACTGACTCTCTGACAGTGCAGCATTCCTCAGGACCGACCCTCTGACAGTGCAGCACTCCTTCATTACTGACCCTCTGACAGTGCGCCGCTCCCTCAGTACTGAAAAAATGAGAGTGCAGCACACCCTCAGTGCTGATGCTCTGACAGTATAGCTCTCCCTCAGTGCTGACCATCTGATAGTGCTGCTCTCCCTCAGTACTTACCCTGTGACAATGCAGCACTCCCTCAGCACCGACCCTCTGACAGTGCAGTGCTCCCTCAGTACTGACCCTCCGACAGTGCGGCACACCCTCAGTACTGACCCTCTGACAGTGCACAACTCCCTCAGTACTGACCCTCCGATAGTGCAGCAATCCTTCATTATTGACCCTCCGACAGTGCCGTGCTCCCTCAGAACTGACCCTCCGACAGTGCGGCACACCCTAAGTAATGACCCTCTGACAGTGCAGCTGTCCTCCAGTACTGACCCTCCGACAGTGCGCCACTCCCTCAGTACTGACACTCTGAGAGTGCAGCGCTCCCTCAGCACTGATCCTCTGACAGTGCGGCACTCCCTTAGTACTGAACCTCCGACAGTGCAGCACTCCCTCAGTACTGACTCTCTGACAGTGCATGGCTCCCTCAATTCTGACTCTCTGACAGTGCAGCACTCCCTCAATACTGACCATCTGACAATGCAGCACTCCCTCAGTACCGACCCTCTGACAGAGCAGCACTCCCTCAGTACTGACCCTCCGACAGTGCAGCACTCCTTCATTACTGACCCTCCGACAGTGCAGTGTTCCCTCAGTACTGACCCTCCGACAGAGTGGCACACCCTCAGTAATGACACTCTGAGAGTGCAGCACTCCCTCAGTACTGACACTCTGAGAGTGCAGCGCTCCCTCAGTACTGACTTACCGACAGCGCAGCGCCCCGTCATTTTTGAACCTCTGACAGTGCAGCTCTCCCTCAGTAGTGACCCTCCGACAGTGCAGCAATCCCTCAGCACTGACTCTCGGACAGTGCAGCAGTCCCTCTGTACTGACCCTCCGAGAGTGCAGCACTCCCTCAGTGCTGTCTCTCTGACAGTGCAACACTCCATCAGTACTGACCCTCTGACTGTGCAGCACTCCCTCAGTACTGACCCTTTGACAGTGCAGCACTCCCTCAGTACTGACTCTCTGACAGTGCAGCACTCCCTCAGTACTGACCCTCTGACAATTCAGCACTCCCTCAGTACTGACCCTCTGACACGCAGCACTCCCTCAGTGCTGCCCCTCTGACAGTACAGCTCTCCCTCTGTACTGACTCTCTGACTGTGCAGCTCTCCCTGAATGCTTACCATCCGACAGTGCCACTCGCCCTCAGTACTGAACCTCTGACAGTGTAGCACTACCTCAGAGCAGACTCTCTGACAGTGCAGCTCTCCTTCAGTATGCCACTCTGTCAGTTCAGCTCTCCCTCAGTATTGGCCCTCTGAAATTTCCGCACTCCCTGAGTACTATCCCTCTGACAGTGCAGCACTACCTCAGTACTGACCCTCCCACAGTGCAGCACTCCCTCTGTACCGACTCTTTGACAGTGCAGCACTCCCTCAGTACTGACCATCTGACAGTGCAGCACTCCCTCAGTACTGACCCTCCGACCGTGTAGCGTTCCCTCAGTACTAACTCTCTGACAGTGCAGCACTCCCTCAGTACTGACCCTCCGACTGTGCTGCACTCCCTCAGTACTAACCCTCAAACAATGCAGCACTCCCCCAGTACTGACCCTCCAACTGTGCCGCACTCCCTCAGTACTGACCCTCCGACAGTGCAGCGCTCCCTCTGTACTGACCCTCCGACTGTGCAGAACTCCCTCAGTACTGACCCTCTGACAGTGCAGCACTCCCTCGGTACTGACCGTCTGATAGTGCAGCACTCCCTCAGTACTGATCCTCCGACAGTGCGGCTCTCCCTCAGTACTGACCCTCTGAGTGTGCAGCACTCCCTCAGTACTGACCCTCCGACAGTGCAGCGCCCCCTCAGTTCTGAAACTCCGACAGTATAGCTCTCCCTCAGTACTGAACCCACGACATTGCGGCACTCCCTCAGTACTGACCCTCCGACAGTGCAGCTCTCAATCAGTACTGACCATCTGACTGTGTAACGCTCCCTCAGTACTGACCCTCTGACGCTGCGGCACTCCCTCAGTACTGAACCACCGACAGTGCGGCGCTCCCTCAGTACTGACCCTCCAACTGTGCTGCACTCCCTCAGTACTGACCCTCCGACAGAGCAGCACTCGCTCAGTACTGACCCTCTGACAATGCAGGACTCCCTCAGTACTGACCCTATGATAGTGCAGCCCTCCTGCATTACTCATCCTCCGACAGTGTCGCGCTCCTCAGTACTGACCATCCGACAATGCTACACACCCTCAGTACTGAGCCTCTGACAGTGCATTGCCCCCTCAGTACTGACCCTCTGACAATGCAGCTCTCACTCAGTACTGAACCTCTGACAGTGCAGCACTCCCGCAGTACTGACTCTCCAACAATGCAGCGCCCTCTCTGTTCTCAACATCCGACAGTACACCTTTCCCTCAGTACTGACCCTCTGACAGTGCAGCACTCCCTCAGCACTGATCCTCCAACAGTGCAGCACTCTCTCAGTACTGACCCTCTGACAGTGCAGTACTCCCTCAGTACTGAACCTCCGACAGTGCAGCACTCCCTCAGTACTGACCCTCATTCAGTGCAGCAATCCCTCAGTACTGACTCTCTGACAGTTCATCAATCCCGCAGTACAGTCCCTCTGACAATGCAGCACTACCTCAGTACTAATTCTCCGACAGTGCAGAACTCCCTCAGTACTGACCCTCTGACAGTGCAGCACTCCCTCAGTACTGACCGTCTGACAGTGCAGCACACCCTCAGTACTGATCCTCCGACATTGCAGCACTCCCTCAGTACTGACCATCCGACAGTGCAGCGGCCCCTCAGTTCTGAAACTCCGACAGTATAGCTCTCCCTCAGTACTGACCCCACGACATTGCGGCACTCCCTCAGTACTGACCCTCCGACAGTGCGGCACACCCTCAGTACTGACACTCTGAGAATGCAGCACTCCCTCAGTACTGACCCTCTGACAGTGCAGCGCTCCCTCTGTACTGACCCTCTGACAGTGCAGCACTCCCTCAGTACTGACTTACCGTCAGTGCAGCGACCTCTTATTTTTGAACCTCCGACAGTGCAGCACTCCCTCAGTCCTGACCCGCCGACAATGGGGCACACCCTCAGTACTGACCCTCTGACAGTGCAGCACTCCCACAGTACTGACCCTCTGACAGTGCAGCACTCCCTCAGTACTGACCCTCTGACAGTGCAGTACTCCCTCAGTACTGAACCTCCGACAGTGCAGCACTCCCTCAGTACTGACCCTCATTCAGTGCAGCAATCCCTCAGTACAGACCCTCTGACAGTGCAGCAATCCCTCAGTACTGACCCTCTGGCTGTGCAGCACTCCCTCAGTACTGACCCTCTGACAGTGCAGCCCTCCTTCATTACTGAATCTCCGACATTGTAGCGCTCCTCAGTATTGACACTCTGAGAGTGCAGCACTCCCTCAGTACTGAACCTCCGACAGTGCAGCTCTCACTCAGTGCTGACCCTCTGACTGTGCATCGTTCCCTCAGTACTGACCCTCTGACAATGCGGCACTCCCTTAGTACTGACCCTCTGTAGTGCAGCACTCCCTCATTACTGACACTCCGACTGTGCCGCACTCCCTCAATACTGACACTCCAGCAGTGCAGAACTCCCTCAGTACTGACCCTCTGACAGTGCATGGCTCCCTAAATACTGACTCTCTGACAGTGCAGCATTCCTCAGGACCGACCCTCTGACAGTGCAGCACTCCTTCATTACTGACCCTCTGACAGTGCGCCGCTCCCTCAGTACTGAAAAAATGAGAGTGCAGCACACCCTCAGTGCTGATGCTCTGACAGAATAGCTCTCCCTCAGTGCTGACCATCTGATAGTGCTGCTCTCCCTCAGTACTTACCCTGTGACAATGCAGCACTCCCTCAGCACCGACCCTCTGACAGTGCAGTGCTCCCTCAGTACTGACCCTCCGACAGTGCGGCACACCCTCAGTACTGACCCTCTGACAGTGCACAACTCCCTCAGTACTGACCCTCCGATAGTGCAGCAATCCTTCATTATTGACCCTCCGACAGTGCCGTGCTCCCTCAGAACTGACCCTCCGACAGTGCGGCACACCCTAAGTAATGACCCTCTGACAGTGCAGCTGTCCTCCAGTACTGACCCTCCGACAGTGCGCCACTCCCTCAGTACTGACACTCTGAGAGTGCAGCGCTCCCTCAGCACTGATCCTCTGACAGTGCGGCACTCCCTTAGTACTGAACCTCCGACAGTGCAGCACTCCCTCAGTACTGACTCTCTGACAGTGCATGGCTCCCTCAATTCTGACTCTCTGACAGTGCAGCACTCCCTCAATACTGACCATCTGACAATGCAGCACTCCCTCAGTACCGACCCTCTGACAGAGCAGCACTCCCTCAGTACTGACCCTCCGACAGTGCAGCACTCCTTCATTACTGACCCTCCGACAGTGCAGTGTTCCCTCAGTACTGACCCTCCGACAGAGTGGCACACCCTCAGTAATGACACTCTGAGAGTGCAGCACTCCCTCAGTACTGACACTCTGAGAGTGCAGCGCTCCCTCAGTACTGACTTACCGACAGCGCAGCGCCCCGTCATTTTTGAACCTCTGACAGTGCAGCTCTCCCTCAGTAGTGACCCTCCGACAGTGCAGCAATCCCTCAGCACTGACTCTCGGACAGTGCAGCAGTCCCTCTGTACTGACCCTCCGAGAGTGCAGCACTCCCTCAGTGCTGTCTCTCTGACAGTGCAACACTCCATCAGTACTGACCCTCTGACTGTGCAGCACTCCCTCAGTACTGACCCTTTGACAGTGCAGCACTCCCTCAGTACTGACTCTCTGACAGTGCAGCACTCCCTCAGTACTGACCCTCTGACAATTCAGCACTCCCTCAGTACTGACCCTCTGACACGCAGCACTCCCTCAGTGCTGCCCCTCTGACAGTACAGCTCTCCCTCTGTACTGACTCTCTGACTGTGCAGCTCTCCCTGAATGCTTACCATCCGACAGTGCCACTCGCCCTCAGTACTGAACCTCTGACAGTGTAGCACTACCTCAGAGCAGACCCTCTGACAGTGCAGCTCTCCTTCAGTATGCCACTCTGTCAGTTCAGCTCTCCCTCAGTATTGGCCCTCTGAAATTTCCGCACTCCCTGAGTACTATCCCTCTGACAGTGCAGCACTACCTCAGTACTGACCCTCCCACAGTGCAGCACTCCCTCTGTACCGACCCTTTGACAGTGCAGCACTCCCTCAGTACTGACCATCTGACAGTGCAGCACTCCCTCAGTACTGACCCTCCGACCGTGTAGCGTTCCCTCAGTACTAACTCTCTGACAGTGCAGCACTCCCTCAGTACTGACCCTCCGACTGTGCTGCACTCCCTCAGTACTGACCCTCAAACAATGCAGCACTCCCCCAGTACTGACCCTCCAACTGTGCCGCACTCCCTCAGTACTGACCCTCCGACAGTGCAGCGCTCCCTCTGTACTGAACCTCCGACTGTGCAGAACTCCCTCAGTACTGACCCTCTGACAGTGCAGCACTCCCTCTGTACTGACCGTCTGACAGTGCAGCACTCCCTCAGTACTGATCCTCCGACAGTGCGGCTCTCCCTCAGTACTGACCCTCTGAGTGTGCAGCACTCCCTCAGTGCTGACCCTCCGACAGTGCAGCGCCCCCTCAGTTCTGAAACTCCGACAGTATAGCTCTCCCTCAGTACTGACCCCACGACATTGCGGCACTCCCTCAGTACTGACCCTCCGACAGTGCAGCTCTC
The DNA here is from genome assembly GCA_026770705.1 of Isurus oxyrinchus. Lineage (NCBI taxonomy): Eukaryota > Metazoa > Chordata > Chondrichthyes > Lamniformes > Lamnidae > Isurus > Isurus oxyrinchus. The sequence goes on along the minus strand of JANJGN010001419.1, from coordinate 27,639 downwards.
AATCAGTACTGACCATCTGACTGTGTAACGCTCCCTCAGTACTGACCCTCTGACGCTGCGGCACTCCCTCAGTACTGAACCACCGACAGTGCGGCGCTCCCTCAGTACTGACCCTCCAACTGTGCTGCACTCCCTCAGTACTGACCCTCCGACAGAGCAGCACTCGCTCAGTACTGACCCTCTGACAATGCAGGACTCCCTCAGTACTGACCCTATGATAGTGCAGCCCTCCTGCATTACTCATCCTCCGACAGTGTCGCGCTCCTCAGTACTGACCATCCGACAATGCTACACACCCTCAGTACTGAGCCTCTGACAGTGCATTGCCCCCTCAGTACTGACCCTCTGACAATGCAGCTCTCACTCAGTACTGAACCTCTGACAGTGCAGCACTCCCGCAGTACTGACTCTCCAACAATGCAGCGCCCTCTCTGTTCTCAACATCCGACAGTACACCTTTCCCTCAGTACTGACCCTCTGACAGTGCAGCACTCCCTCAGCACTGATCCTCCGACAGTGCAGCACTCTCTCAGTACTGACCCTCTGACAGTGCAGTACTCCCTCAGTACTGAACCTCCGACAGTGCAGCACTCCCTCAGTACTGACCCTCATTCAGTGCAGCAATCCCTCAGTACAGACCCTCTGACAGTGCAGCAATCCCTCAGTACTGACCCTCTGGCTGTGCAGTACTCCCTCAGTACTGACTCTCTGACAGTTCAGCAATCCCGCAGTACAGTCCCTCTGACAATGCAGCACTACCTCAGTACTAATTCTCTGACAGTGCAGAACTCCCTCAGTACTGACCCTCTGACAGTGCAGCACTCCCTCTGTACTGACCCTCCGACACTGCAGAAATCCCTCATTAATGACCCTCCAACAGTGCAGCAATCCCTCAGTACTGACCTTCTGATATTGCAGTACTTCCTCTGTACTGACCCTCCGACAGTTCAGCACTCAGTAGGTACTGACCCTCCGACAGTGCAGCATTCAGTCAGTACTGACCCGCTGACAGTGCAGTGTTCCCTCAATACTGACCCTTTGACAGTGCAACACTCCCTCAGTACTGACAGTGCACCGTTCCCTCAGTACTGACCCTCCGAGAGTGCAGCACTCCTTCATTACTGACCCTCCGACAGTGCAGCGCTCCTTCAGTACTGACCCTCCGACAGTGCTGCACTCCCTCAGTACTGACCCTCCGACAGTGCAGCACTCCCTCAGTACTGACCCTCCGACAGTGCAGCACTCCCTCAGTACTGATCCTCCGACAGTGCGGCTCTCCCTCAGTACTGACCCTCTGACAGAACATCACTCCCTCAGTACTAACCCTATGACAGTGCAGCCCTCCTTCATTACTGACCCTCCGACTGTGTAGCGCTCCTCAGTACTGACACTCTGAGAGTGCAGCACTCCCTCAGTACTGAACCTCCGACAGTGCAGCTCTCACTCAGTGCTGACCCTCTGACTGTGCATCGTTCCCTCAGTACTGACCCGCTGACAGTGCGGCACTCCCTTAGTACTGACACTCTGTAGTGCAGCACTCCCTCAGTACTGACCCTCTGACAGTGCAGCGCTCCCTCAGTACTGAACCTCCAACAGTGCGGCTCCCTCAGTACTGACCCTCCGACAGTGCAGCGCTCCCTCAGTACTGACCCTCCAACTGTGCCGCACTCCCTCAGTACTGACCCTCCGACAGTGCAGCGCTCCCTCTGTACTGACCCTCCGACAGTGCAGAAATCCCGCAGTACTGATCCTCTGACAGTGCAGCACTCCCTCAGTACTGATCCTCTGACAGTGCGGCTCTCCCTTAGTATTGACACTCTGAGAGTGCAGCACTCCCTCAGTACTGACCCTCCGACAGTGCAGCGCCCCCTCAGTTCTGAAACTCCGACAGCATAGCTCTCCCTCAGTACTGACCCCACGACATTGTGGCACTCCCTCAGTACTGACCCTCCGCCAGTGCAGCTCTCAATCAGGACTGACCATCTGACTGTGTAACGCTCCCTCAGTACTGACCCTCTGACGCTGCGGCACTCCCTCAGTACTGAACCACCGACAGTGCGGCACTCCCTCAGTACTGACCCTCTTACTGTGCCGCACTCCCTCAGTACTGACCCTCAGACAGAGCAGCACTCGCTCAGTACTGACCCTCTGACAATGCAGGACTCCCTCAGTACTGACCCTATGATAGTGCAGCACTCCCTCAGTACTGACCCTCAGACAGAGCAGCACTCGCTCAGTACTGACCCTCTGACAATGCAGGACTCCCTCAGTACTGACCCTATGACAGTGCAGCACTCCCTCAGTACTGACCCTCAGACAGAGCAGCACTCGCTCAGTACTGACCCTCTGACAATGCAGGACTCCCTCAGTACTGACGCTATGACAGTGCAGCCCTCCTTCATTACTCATCCTCCGACAGTGTAGCGCTCCTCAGTACTGACCCTCCGACAATGCTACACACCCTCAGTACTGAGCCTCTGACAGTGCATTGCCCCCTCAGTACTGACCCTCTGACAATGCAGCTTTCACTCAGTACTGACCCTCTGACAGTGCAGCGCTCCCTCAGTACTGACCCTCCGACAGTGCAGCGCTCCCTCAGTACTGAACATCCGACAGTGTGGCACACCCTCAGTACTGACACTCTGAGAGTGCAGCACTCCCTCAGTACTGACCCTCTGACAGTGCAGCTCTCACTCAGTGCTGACCCTCTGACTGTGCATCGTTCCCTCAGTACTGACCCTCTGACAGTGCGGCACTCCCTTAGTACTGACCCTCTGTAGTGCAGCACTCCCTCAGTACTGACCCTCTGACTGTGCAGCGCTCCCTCAGTACTGAACCTCCAACAGTGCGGCTCCCTCAGTACTGACCGTCCGACAGTGCAGCGCTCCCGCAGTACTGACCCTCCAACTGTGCCGCACTCCCTCAATACTGACCCTCCGACAGTGCAGCGCTCCCTCTGTACTGACCCTCCGACAGTGCAGAACTCCCTCAGTACTGACCCTCTGACAGTGCAGCACTCCCTCAGTACTGACCGTCTGACAGTGCAGCACTCCCTCAGTACTGATCCTCCGACATTGCAGCACTCCCTCAGTACTGACCCTCCGACAGTGCAGCGGCCCCTCAGTTCTGAAACTCCGACAGTATAGCTCTCCCTCAGTACTGACCCCACGACATTGCGGCACTCCCTCAGTACTGACCCTCCGACAGTGCGGCACACCCTCAGTACTGACATTCTGAGAGTGCAGCACTCCCTCAGTACTGACCCTCTGACAGTGCAGCGCTCCCTCAGTACTGACCCTCTGACAGTGCAGCACTCCCTCAGTACTGACTTAACGTCAGTGCAGCGACCTCTTATTTTTGAACCTCCGACAGTGCAGCTCTCCCTCAGTACTGACCCTCTGACAGTGCAGCACTCCCTCAGTACTGTCACTCTGACAGCGCAGCACTCCCTCAGTACTGAACCTCCGACAGTGCAGCGCCCCCTCAGTTCTAAAACTCTGACAGTACAGCTGTCCCTCAGTACTGACCGTACGACTGTGCGGCACTCCCTCAGTACTGACCCTCATTCAGTGCAGCTCTCACTCAGTACTGACCCTCTGACAATGCAGCACTGCCTCAGTACTGACCCTCTAACAGAACATCACTCCCTCAGTACTAACCCTATGACAGTGCAGCCCTCCTTCATTAGAGACCCTCCGACAGTGTAGCGCTCCTCAGTACTGACACTCTGAGAGTGCGGCACTCCCTCTGTACTGAACCTCCGACAGCGCAGCTCTCACTCAGTACTGACCCTCTGACAGTGCAGCACTCCCTCAGTACTGACCGTCTGACAGTGCAGCACTCCCTCAGTACTGATCCTCCGACATTGCAGCACTCCCTCAGTACTGACCCTCCGACAGTGCAGCGGCCCCTCAGTTCTGAAACTCCGACAGTATAGCTCTCCCTCAGTACTGACCCCACGACATTGCGGCACTCCCTCAGTACTGACCCCACGACATTGCGGCACTCCCTCAGTACTGACCCTCCGACAGTGCAGCTCTCAATCAGTACTGACCATCTGACTGTGTAACGCTCCCTCAGCACTGACCCTCTGACGCTGCGGCACTCCCTCAGTACTGAACCACCGACAGTGCGGCGCTCCCTCAGTACTGACCCTCCAACTGTGCTGCACTCCCTCAGTACTGACCCTCCGACAGAGCAGCTCTCGCTCAGTACTGACCCTCTGACAATGCAGGACTCCCTCAGTACTGACCCTATGATAGTGCAGCCCTCCTGCATTACTCATCCTCCGACAGTGTAGCGCTCCTCAGTACTGACCATCCGACAATGCTACACACCCTCAGTACTGAGCCTCTGACAGTGCATTGCCCCCTCAGTACTGACCCTCTGACAATGCAGCTCCCACTCAGTACTGAACCTCTGACAGTGCAGCACTCCCGCAGTACTGACTCTCCAACAGTGCAGCGCCCTCTCAGTTCTCAACATCCGACAGTACACCTTTCCCTCAGTACTGACCCTCTGACAGTGCAGCACTCCCTCAGCACTGATCCTCCGACAGTGCAGCACTCTCTCAGTACTGACCCTCTGACAGTGCAGTACTCCCTCAGTACTGAACCTCCGACAGTGCAGCACTCCCTCAGTACTGACCCTCATTCAGTGCAGCAATCCCTCAGTACTGACTCTCTGACAGTTCAGCAATCCCGCAGTACAGTCCCTCTGACAATGCAGCACTACCTCAGTACTAATTCTCCGACAGTGCAGAACTCCCTCAGTACTGACCCTCTGACAGTGCAGCTCTCCCTCAGTACTGACCGTCTGACAGTGCAGCACTCCCTCAGTACTGATCCTCCGACATTGCAGCACTCCCTCAGTACTGACCCTCCGACAGTGCAGCGGCCCCTTCAGCTCTGAAACTCCGACAGTATAGCTCTCCCTCAGTACTGACCCCACGACATTGCGGCACTCCCTCAGTACTGACCCTCCGACAGTGCGGCACACCCTCAGTACTGACACTCTGAGAGTGCAGCACTCCCTCAGTACTGACCCTCTGGCAGTGCAGCGCTCCCTCTGTACTGACCCTCTGACAGTGCAGCACTCCCTCAGTATTGACTTACCGTCAGTGCAGCGACCTCTTATTTTTGAACCTCCGACAGTGCAGCACTCCCTCAGTCCTGACCCGCCGACAATGGGGCACACCCTCAGTACTGACCCTCTGACAATGCAGCACTCCCACAGTACTGACCCTCTGACAGTGCAGCACTCCCTCAGTACTGACCCTCTGACAGTGCAGTACTCCCTCAGTACTGAACCTCCGACAGTGCAGCACTCCCTCAGTACTGACTCTCATTCAGTGCAGCAATCCCTCAGTACAGACCCTCTGACAGTGCAGCAATCCCTCAGTACTGACCCTCTGGCTGTGCAGCACTCCCTCAGTACTGACCCTCTGACAGTGCAGCCCTCCTTCATTACTGAATCTCCGACATTGTAGCGCTCCTCAGTATTGACACTCTGAGAGTGCAGCACTCCCTCAGTACTGAACCTCCGACAGTGCAGCTCTCACTCAGTGCTGACCCTCTGACTGTGCATCGTTCCCTCAGTACTGACCCTCTGACAATGCGGCACTCCCTTAGTACTGACCCTCTGTAGTGCAGCACTCCCTCATTACTGACACTCCGACTGTGCCGCACTCCCTCAATACTGACACTCCAGCAGTGCAGAACTCCCTCAGTACTGACCCTCTGACAGTGCATGGCTCCCTAAATACTGACTCTCTGACAGTGCAGCATTCCTCAGGACCGACCCTCTGACAGTGCAGCACTCCTTCATTACTGACCCTCTGACAGTGCGCCGCTCCCTCAGTACTGAAAAAATGAGAGTGCAGCACACCCTCAGTGCTGATGCTCTGACAGTATAGCTCTCCCTCAGTGCTGGCCATCTGATAGTGCTGCTCTCCCTCAGTACTTACCCTGTGACAATGCAGCACTCCCTCAGCACCGACCCTCTGACAGTGCAGTGCTCCCTCAGTACTGACCCTCCGACAGTGCGGCACACCCTCAGTACTGACACTCTGAGAATGCAGCACTCCCTCAGTACTGACCCTCTGACAGTGCAGCGCTCCCTCTGTACTGACCCTCTGACAGTGCAGCACTCCCTCAGTACTGACTTACCGTCAGTGCAGCGACCTCTTATTTTTGAACCTCCGACAGTGCAGCACTCCCTCAGTCCTGACCCGCCGACAATGGGGCACACCCTCAGTACTGACCCTCTGACAGTGCAGCACTCCCACAGTACTGACCCTCTGACAGTGCAGCACTCCCTCAGTACTGACCCTCTGACAGTGCAGTACTCCCTCAGTACTGAACCTCCGACAGTGCAGCACTCCCTCAGTACTGACCCTCATTCAGTGCAGCAATCCCTCAGTACTGACCCTCTGGCTGTGCAGCACTCCCTCAGTACTGACCCTCTGACAGTGCAGCCCTCCTTCATTACTGAATCTCCGACATTGTAGCGCTCCTCAGTATTGACACTCTGAGAGTGCAGCACTCCCTCAGTACTGAACCTCCGACAGTGCAGCTCTCACTCAGTGCTGACCCTCTGACTGTGCATCGTTCCCTCAGTACTGACCCTCTGACAATGCGGCACTCCCTTAGTACTGACCCTCTGTAGTGCAGCACTCCCTCATTACTGACACTCCGACTGTGCCGCACTCCCTCAATACTGACACTCCAGCAGTGCAGAACTCCCTCAGTACTGACCCTCTGACAGTGCATGGCTCCCTAAATACTGACTCTCTGACAGTGCAGCATTCCTCAGGACCGACCCTCTGACAGTGCAGCACTCCTTCATTACTGACCCTCTGACAGTGCGCCGCTCCCTCAGTACTGAAAAAATGAGAGTGCAGCACACCCTCAGTGCTGATGCTCTGACAGTATAGCTCTCCCTCAGTGCTGACCATCTGATAGTGCTGCTCTCCCTCAGTACTTACCCTGTGACAATGCAGCACTCCCTCAGCACCGACCCTCTGACAGTGCAGTGCTCCCTCAGTACTGACCCTCCGACAGTGCGGCACACCCTCAGTACTGACCCTCTGACAGTGCACAACTCCCTCAGTACTGACCCTCCGATAGTGCAGCAATCCTTCATTACTGACCCTCCGACAGTGCCGTGCTCCCTCAGAACTGACCCTCCGACAGTGCGGCACACCCTAAGTAATGACCCTCTGACAGTGCAGCTGTCCTCCAGTACTGACCCTCCGACAGTGCGCCACTCCCTCAGTACTGACACTCTGAGAGTGCAGCGCTCCCTCAGCACTGATCCTCTGACAGTGCGGCACTCCCTTAGTACTGAACCTCCGACAGTGCAGCACTCCCTCAGTACTGACTCTCTGACAGTGCATGGCTCCCTCAATTCTGACTCTCTGACAGTGCAGCACTCCCTCAATACTGACCATCTGACAATGCAGCACTCCCTCAGTACCGACCCTCTGACAGAGCAGCACTCCCTCAGTACTGACCCTCCGACAGTGCAGCACTCCTTCATTACTGACCCTCCGACAGTGCAGTGTTCCCTCAGTACTGACCCTCCGACAGAGTGGCACACCCTCAGTAATGACACTCTGAGAGTGCAGCACTCCCTCAGTACTGACACTCTGAGAGTGCAGCGCTCCCTCAGTACTGACTTACTGACAGCGCAGCGCCCCGTCATTTTTGAACCTCTGACAGTGCAGCTCTCCCTCAGTAGTGACCCTCCGACAGTGCAGCAATCCCTCAGCACTGACTCTCGGACAGTGCAGCAGTCCCTCTGTACTGACCCTCCGAGAGTGCAGCACTCCCTCAGTGCTGTCTCTCTGACAGTGCAACACTCCATCAGTACTGACCCTCTGACTGTGCAGCACTCCCTCAGTACTGACCCTTTGACAGTGCAGCACTCCCTCAGTACTGACTCTCTGACAGTGCAGCACTCCCTCAGTACTGACCCTCTGACAATTCAGCACTCCCTCAGTACTGACCCTCTGACACGCAGCACTCCCTCAGTGCTGCCCCTCTGACAGTACAGCTCTCCCTCTGTACTGACTCTCTGACTGTGCAGCTCTCCCTGAATGCTTACCATCCGACAGTGCCACTCGCCCTCAGTACTGAACTTCTGACAGTGTAGCACTACCTCAGAGCAGACTCTCTGACAGTGCAGCTCTCCTTCAGTATGCCACTCTGTCAGTTCAGCTCTCCCTCAGTATTGGCCTTCTGAAATTTCCGCACTCCCTGAGTACTAACCCTCTGACAGTGCAGCACTACCTCAGTACTGACCCTCCCACAGTGCAGCACTCCCTCTGTACCGACCCTTTGACAGTGCAGCACTCCCTCAGTACTGACCATCTGACAGTGCAGCACTCCCTCAGTACTGACCCTCCGACCGTGTAGCGTTCCCTCAGTACTAACTCTCTGACAGTGCAGCACTCCCTCAGTACTGACCCTCCGACTGTGCTGCACTCCCTCAGTACTGACCCTCAAACAATGCAGCACTCCCCCAGTACTGACCCTCCAACTGTGCCGCACTCCCTCAGTACTGACCCTCCGACAGTGCAGCGCTCCCTCTGTACTGACCCTCCGACTGTGCAGAACTCCCTCAGTACTGACCCTCTGACAGTGCAGCACTCCCTCTGTACTGACCGTCTGACAGTGCAGCACTCCCTCAGTACTGATCCTCCGACAGTGCGGCTCTCCCTCAGTACTGACCCTCTGAGTGTGCAGCACTCCCTCAGTGCTGACCCTCCGACAGTGCAGCGCCCCCTCAGTTCTGAAACTCCGACAGTATAGCTCTCCCTCAGTACTGACCCCACGACATTGCGGCACTCCCTCAGTACTGACCCTCCGACAGTGCAGCTCTCAATCAGTACTGACCATCTGACTGTGTAACGCTCCCTCAGTACTGACCCTCTGACGCTGCGGCACTCCCTCAGTACTGAACCACCGACAGTGCGGCGCTCCCTCAGTACTGACCCTCCAACTGTGCTGCACTCCCTCAGTACTGACCCTCCGACAGAGCAGCACTCGCTCAGTACTGACCCTCTGACAATGCAGGACTCCCTCAGTACTGACCCTATGATAGTGCAGCCCTCCTGCATTACTCATCCTCCGACAGTGTCGCGCTCCTCAGTACTGACCATCCGACAATGCTACACACCCTCAGTACTGAGCCTCTGACAGTGCATTGCCCCCTCAGTACTGACCCTCTGACAATGCAGCTCTCACTCAGTACTGAACCTCTGACAGTGCAGCACTCCCGCAGTACTGACTCTCCAACAATGCAGCGCCCTCTCTGTTCTCAACATCCGACAGTACACCTTTCCCTCAGTACTGACCCTCTGACAGTGCAGCACTCCCTCAGCACTGATCCTCCGACAGTGCAGCACTCTCTCAGTACTGACCCTCTGACAGTGCAGTACTCCCTCAGTACTGAACCTCCGACAGTGCAGCACTCCCTCAGTACTGACCCTCATTCAGTGCAGCAATCCCTCAGTACAGACCCTCTGACAGTGCAGCAATCCCTCAGTACTGACCCTCTGGCTGTGCAGTACTCCCTCAGTACTGACTCTCTGACAGTTCAGCAATCCCGCAGTACAGTCCCTCTGACAATGCAGCACTACCTCAGTACTAATTCTCTGACAGTGCAGAACTCCCTCAGTACTGACCCTCTGACAGTGCAGCACTCCCTCTGTACTGACCCTCCGACACTGCAGAAATCCCTCATTAATGACCCTCCAACAGCGCAGCAATCCCTCAGTACTGACCTTCTGATATTGCAGTACTTCCTCTGTACTGACCCTCCGACAGTTCAGCACTCAGTAGGTACTGACCCTCCGACAGTGCAGCATTCAGTCAGTACTGACCCGCTGACAGTGCAGTGTTCCCTCAATACTGACCCTTTGACAGTGCAACACTCCCTCAGTACTGACAGTGCACCGTTCCCTCAGTACTGACCCTCCGAGAGTGCAGCACTCCTTCATTACTGACCCTCCGACAGTGCAGCGCTCCCTCAGTACTGACCCTCCGACAGTGCTGCACTCCCTCAGTACTGACCCTCTGACAGTGCAGCACTCCCTCTGTACTGACCGTCTGACAGTGCAGCACTCCCTCAGTACTGATCCTCCGACAGTGCGGCTCTCCCTCAGTACTGACCCTCTGAGTGTGCAGCACTCCCTCAGTGCTGACCCTCCGACAGTGCAGCGCCCCCTCAGTTCTGAAACTCCGACAGTATAGCTCTCCCTCAGTACTGACCCCACGACATTGCGGCACTCCCTCAGTACTGACCCTCCGACAGTGCAGCTCTCAATCAGTACTGACCATCTGACTGTGTAACGCTCCCTCAGTACTGACCCTCTGACGCTGCGGCACTCCCTCAGTACTGAACCACCGACAGTGCGGCGCTCCCTCAGTACTGACCCTCCAACTGTGCTGCACTCCCTCAGTACTGACCCTCCGACAGAGCAGCACTCGCTCAGTACTGACCCTCTGACAATGCAGGACTCCCTCAGTACTGACCCTATGATAGTGCAGCCCTCCTGCATTACTCATCCTCCGACAGTGTCGCGCTCCTCAGTACTGACCATCCGACAATGCTACACACCCTCAGTACTGAGCCTCTGACAGTGCATTGCCCCCTCAGTACTGACCCTCTGACAATGCAGCTCTCACTCAGTACTGAACCTCTGACAGTGCAGCACTCCCGCAGTACTGACTCTCCAACAATGCAGCGCCCTCTCTGTTCTCAACATCCGACAGTACACCTTTCCCTCAGTACTGACCCTCTGACAGTGCAGCACTCCCTCAGCACTGATCCTCCGACAGTGCAGCACTCTCTCAGTACTGACCCTCTGACAGTGCAGTACTCCCTCAGTACTGAACCTCCGACAGTGCAGCACTCCCTCAGTACTGACCCTCATTCAGTGCAGCAATCCCTCAGTACAGACCCTCTGACAGTGCAGCAATCCCTCAGTACTGACCCTCTGGCTGTGCAGTACTCCCTCAGTACTGACTCTCTGACAGTTCAGCAATCCCGCAGTACAGTCCCTCTGACAATGCAGCACTACCTCAGTACTAATTCTCTGACAGTGCAGAACTCCCTCAGTACTGACCCTCTGACAGTGCAGCACTCCCTCTGTACTGACCCTCCGACACTGCAGAAATCCCTCATTAATGACCCTCCAACAGCGCAGCAATCCCTCAGTACTGACCTTCTGATATTGCAGTACTTCCTCTGTACTGACCCTCCGACAGTTCAGCACTCAGTAGGTACTGACCCTCCGACAGTGCAGCATTCAGTCAGTACTGACCCGCTGACAGTGCAGTGTTCCCTCAATACTGACCCTTTGACAGTGCAACACTCCCTCAGTACTGACAGTGCACCGTTCCCTCAGTACTGACCCTCCGAGAGTGCAGCACTCCTTCATTACTGACCCTCCGACAGTGCAGCGCTCCCTCAGTACTGACCCTCCGACAGTGCTGCACTCCCTCAGTACTGACCCTCCGACAGTGCAGCACTCCCTCAGTACTGACCCTCCGACAGTGCAGCACTCCCTCAGTACTGATCCTCCGACAGTGCGGCTCTCCCTCAGTACTGACCCTCTGACAGAACATCACTCCCTCAGTACTAACCCTATGACAGTGCAGCCCTCCTTCATTACTGACCCTCCGACTGTGTAGCGTTCCTCAGTACTGACACTCTGAGAGTGCAGCACTCCCTCAGTACTGAACCTCCGACAGTGCAGCTCTCACTCAGTGCTGACCCTCTGACTGTGCATCGTTCCCTCAGTACTGACCCGCTGACAGTGCGGCACTCCCTTAGTACTGACAATCTGTAGTGCAGCACTCCCTCAGTACTGACCCTCTGACAGTGCAGCGCTCCCTCAGTACTGAACCTCCAACAGTGCGGCTCCCTCAGTACTGACCCTCCGACAGTGCAGCGCTCCCTCAGTACTGACCCTCCAACTGTGCCGCACTCCCTCAGTACTGACCCTCCGACAGTGCAGCGCTCCCTCTGTACTGACCCTCCGACAGTGCAGAAATCCCGCAGTACTGATCCTCTGACAGTGCAGCACTCCCTCAGTACTGATCCTCTGACAGTGCGGCTCTCCCTCAGTACTGACACTCTGAGAGTGCAGCACTCCCTCAGTACTGACCCTCCGACAGTGCAGCGCCCCCTCAGTTCTGAAACTCCGACAGCATAGCTCTCCCTCAGTACTGACCCCACGACATTGTGGCACTCCCTCAGTACTGAGCCTCCGCCAGTGCAGCTCTCAATCAGGACTGACCATCTGACTGTGTAACGCTCCCTCAGTACTGACCCTCTGACGCTGCGGCACTCCCTCAGTACTGAACCACCGACAGTGCGGCACTCCCTCAGTACTGACCCTCTTACTGTGCCGCACTCCCTCAGTACTGACCCTCAGACAGAGCAGCACTCGCTCAGTACTGACCCTCTGACAATGCAGGACTCCCTCAGTACTGACCCTATGATAGTGCAGCACTCCCTCAGTACTGACCCTCAGACAGAGCAGCACTCGCTCAGTACTGACCCTCTGACAATGCAGGACTCCCTCAGTACTGACCCTATGACAGTGCAGCACTCCCTCAGTACTGACCCTCAGACAGAGCAGCACTCGCTCAGTACTGACCCTCTGACAATGCAGGACTCCCTCAGTACTGACGCTATGACAGTGCAGCCCTCCTTCATTACTCATCCTCCGACAGTGTAGCGCTCCTCAGTACTGACCCTCCGACAATGCTACACACCCTCAGTACTGAGCCTCTGACAGTGCATTGCCCCCTCAGTACTGACCCTCTGACAATGCAGCTCTCACTCAGTACTGACCCTCTGACAGTGCAGCGCTCCCTCAGTACTGACCCTCCGACAGTGCAGCGCTCCCTCAGTACTGAACATCCGACAGTGTGGCACACCCTCAGTACTGACACTCTGAGAGTGCAGCACTCCCTCAGTACTGACCCTCTGACAGTGCAGCTCTCACTCAGTGCTGACCCTCTGACTGTGCATCGTTCCCTCAGTACTGACCCTCTGACAGTGCGGCACTCCCTTAGTACTGACCCTCTGTAGTGCAGCACTCCCTCAGTACTGACCCTCTGACTGTGCAGCGCTCCCTCAGTACTGAACCTCCAACAGTGCGGCTCCCTCAGTACTGACTGTCCGACAGTGCAGCGCTCCCGCAGTACTGACCCTCCAACTGTGCCGCACTCCCTCAATACTGACCCTCCGACAGTGCAGCGCTCCCTCTGTACTGACCCTCCGACAGTGCAGAACTCCCTCAGTACTGACCCTCTGACAGTGCAGCACTCCCTCAGTACTGACCGTCTGACAGTGCAGCACTCCCTCAGTACTGATCCTCCGACATTGCAGCACTCCCTCAGTACTGACCCTCCGACAGTGCAGCGGCCCCTCAGTTCTGAAACTCCGACAGTATAGCTCTCCCTCAGTACTGACCCCACGACATTGCGGCACTCCCTCAGTACTGACCCTCCGACAGTGCGGCACACCCTCAGTACTGACATTCTGAGAGTGCAGCACTCCCTCAGTACTGACCCTCTGACAGTGCAGCGCTCCCTCAGTACTGACCCTCTGACAGTGCAGCACTCCCTCAGTACTGACTTAACGTCAGTGCAGCGACCTCTTATTTTTGAACCTCCGACAGTGCAGCTCTCCCTCAGTACTGACCCTCTGACAGTGCAGCACTCCCTCAGTACTGTCACTCTGACAGCGCAGCACTCCCTCAGTACTGAACCTCCGACATTGCAGCGCCCCCTCAGTTCTAAAACTCCGACAGTACAGCTGTCCCTCAGTACTGACCGTACGACTGTGCGGCACTCCCTCAGTACTGACCCTCATTCAGTGCAGCTCTCACTCAGTACTGACCCTCTGACAATGCAGCACTGCCTCAGTACTGACCCTCTAACAGAACATCACTCCCTCAGTACTAACCCTATGACAGTGCAGCCCTCCTTCATTAGAGACCCTCCGACAGTGTAGCGCTCCTCAGTACTGACACTCTGAGAGTGCGGCACTCCCTCTGTACTGAACGTCCGACAGCGCAGCTCTCACTCAGTACTGACCCTCTGACAGTGCAGCACTCCCTCAGTACTGACCGTCTGACAGTGCAGCACTCCCTCAGTACTGATCCTCCGACATTGCAGCACTCCCTCAGTACTGACCCTCCGACAGTGCAGCGGCCCCTCAGTTCTGAAACTCCGACAGTAGAGCTCTCCCTCAGTACTGACCCCACGACATTGCGGCACTCCCTCAGTACTGACCCCACGACATTGCGGCACTCCCTCAGTACTGACCCTCCGACAGTGCAGCTCTCAATCAGTACTGACCATCTGACTGTGTAACGCTCCCTCAGTACTGACCCTCTGACGCTGCGGCACTCCCTCAGTACTGAACCACCGACAGTGCGGCGCTCCCTCAGTACTGACCCTCCAACTGTGCTGCACTCCCTCAGTACTGACCCTCCGACAGAGCAGCACTCGCTCAGTACTGACCCTCTGACAATGCAGGCCTCCCTCAGTACTGACCCTATGATAGTGCAGCCCTCCTGCATTACTCATCCTCCGACAGTGTAGCGCTCCTCAGTACTGACCATCCGACAATGCTACACACCCTCAGTACTGAGCCTCTGACAGTGCATTGCCCCCTCAGTACTGACCCTCTGACAATGCAGCTCCCACTCAGTACTGAACCTCTGACAGTGCAGCACTCCCGCAGTACTGACTCTCCAACAGTGCAGCGCCCTCTCAGTTCTCAACATCCGACAGTACACCTTTCCCTCAGTACTGACCCTCTGACAGTGCAGCACTCCCTCAGCACTGATCTTCCGACAGTGCAGCACTCTCTCAGTACTGACCCTCTGACAGTGCAGTACTCCCTCAGTACTGAACCTCCGACAGTGCAGCACTCCCTCAGTACTGACCCTCATTCAGTGCAGCAATCCCTCAGTACTGACTCTCTGACAGTTCAGCAATCCCGCAGTACAGTCCCTCTGACAATGCAGCACTACCTCAGTACTAATTCTCCGACAGTGCAGAACTCCCTCAGTACTGACCCTCTGACAGTGCAGCACTCCCTCAGTACTGACCGTCTGACAGTGCAGCACTCCCTCAGTACTGATCCTCCGACATTGCAGCACTCCCTCAGTACTGACCCTCCGACAGTGCAGCGGCCCCTCAGTTCTGAAACTCCGACAGTATAGCTCTCCCTCAGTACTGACCCCACGACATTGCGGCACTCCCTCAGTACTGACCCTCCGACAGTGCGGCACAGCCTCAGTACTGACACTCTGAGAGTGCAGCACTCCCTCAGTACTGACCCTCTGACAGTGCAGCGCTCCCTCTGTACTGACCCTCTGACAGTGCAGCACTCCCTCAGTACTGACTTACCTTCAGTGCAGCGACCTCTTATTTTTGAACCTCCGACAGTGCAGCACTCCCTCAGTCCTGACCCGCCGACAATGGGGCACACCCTCAGTACTGACCCTCTGACAGTGCAGCACTCCCACAGTACTGACCCTCTGACAGTGCAGCACTCCCTCAGTACTGACCCTCTGACAGTGCAGTACTCCCTCAGTACTGAACCTCCGACAGTGCAGCACTCCCTCAGTACTGACCCTCATTCAGTGCAGCAATCCCTCAGTACAGACCCTCTGACAGTGCAGCAATCCCTCAGTACTGACCCTCTGGCTGTGCAGCACTCCCTCAGTACTGACCCTCTGACAGTGCAGCCCTCCTTCATTACTGAATCTCCGACATTGTAGCGCTCCTCAGTATTGACACTCTGAGAGTGCAGCACTCCCTCAGTACTGAACCTCCGACAGTGCAGCTCTCACTCAGTGCTGACCCTCTGACTGTGCATCGTTCCCTCAGTACTGACCCTCTGACAATGCGGCACTCCCTTAGTACTGACCCTCTGTAGTGCAGCACTCCCTCATTACTGACACTCCGACTGTGCCGCACTCCCTCAATACTGACACTCCAGCAGTGCAGAACTCCCTCAGTACTGACCCTCTGACAGTGCATGGCTCCCTAAATACTGACTCTCTGACAGTGCAGCATTCCTCAGGACCGACCCTCTGACAGTGCAGCACTCCTTCATTACTGACCCTCTGACAGTGCGCCGCTCCCTCAGTACTGAAAAAATGAGAGTGCAGCACACCCTCAGTGCTGATGCTCTGACAGTATAGCTCTCCCTCAGTGCTGGCCATCTGATAGTGCTGCTCTCCCTCAGTACTTACCCTGTGACAATGCAGCACTCCCTCAGCACCGACCCTCTGACAGTGCAGCGCTCCCTCAGTACTGACCCTCCGACAGTGCGGCACACCCTCAGTACTGACCCTCTGACAGTGCACAACTCCCTCAGTACTGACCCTCCGATAGTGCAGCAATTCTTCATTATTGACCCTCCGACAGTGCCGTGCTCTCTCAGAACTGACCCTCCGACAGTGCGGCACACCCTAAGTAATGACCCTCTGACAGTGCAGCTGTCCTCCAGTACTGACCCTCCGACAGTGCGCCACTCCCTCAGTACTGACACTCTGAGAGTGCAGCGCTCCCTCAGCACTGATCCTCTGACAGTGCGGCACTCCCTTAGTACTGAACCTCCGACAGTGCAGCACTCCCTCAGTACTGACTCTCTGACAGTGCATGGCTCCCTCAATTCTGACTCTCTGACAGTGCAGCACTCCCTCAATACTGACCATCTGACAATGCAGCACTCCCTCAGTACCGACCCTCTGACAGAGCAGCACTCCCTCAGTACTGACCCTCCGACAGTGCAGCACTCCTTCATTACTGACCATCCGACAGTGCAGTGCTCCCTCAGTACTGACCCTCCGACAGAGTGGCACACCCTCAGTAATGACACTCTGAGAGTGCAGCACTCCCTCAGTACTGACACTCTGAGAGTGCAGCGCTCCCTCAGTACTGACTTACCGACAGCGCAGCGCCCCGTCATTTTTGAACCTCTGACAGTGCAGCTCTCCCTCAGTAGTGACCCTCCGACAGTGCAGCAATCCCTCAGCACTGACTCTCGGACAGTGCAGCAGTCCCTCTGTACTGACCCTCTGACAATGCAGCACTCCCTAAAAACTGACTCTCTGACAGTCCAGCACTCCCTCAGTTCTGAACCTCCGACAGTGCAGCTCTCCCTCAGTACTGACCTTCTGACAGTGCGGCACTCCTCAGTACTGACCCTCCAACAGTGCAGAATTCCCTCAGTACTGACCCTCTGACAGTGCATGGCTCCCTCAATACTGACTCTCTGACAGTGCAGCACTCCCTCATTACTGACCATCTGACAATGCAGCACTCCCTCAGTACCGACCCTCTGACAGTGCAGCACTCCCTCTGTACCGACCCTCTGACAGTGCAGCACTCCCTCTGTACCGACCCTCTGACAGTGCAGCACTCCCTCAGTACTGACCCTCCGACAGTGCAGCACTCCTTCATTACTGACCCTCCGACAGTGCAGCGCTCCCTCAGTACCGACCCTCTGACAGTGCAGCACTCCCTCAGTACTGACCCTCCGACAGTGCAGCACTCCTTCATTACTGACCCTCCGACAATGCGGCACACCCTCAGTACTGACACTCTGAGCGTGCAGCACTCCCTCAGTGCTGACTCTCTGACTGTGCAACACTCCATCAGTACTGACCCTCTGACAGTACAGCACTCCCTCAGTACTGACACTCTGACTGTGCAGCTCTCCCTGAGTTCTTACCCTCCGACAGTGCCACTCTCCCTCAGTACTGACCCTCTGGCAGTGTAGCACTACCTCAGTGCAGACCCTCTGACAGTGCAGCTCTCCCCCAGTATGCCACTCTGACAGTTCAGCTCTCCCTCAGTATTGGCCCTCTGACAGTTTCGCTCTCCCTGAGTACTATCCCTCTGACAGTGCAGCACTCCCTCAGTACTGACCCTCCGACAGAGCAGCACTCCCTCAGTACTGACCCTCCGACAATGCGGCAAACCCTCAGTACTGACCCTCTGACAGTGCAGCACTCCCTCAGTACTGACCCTCTGACAGTGCATCACCCTCTCAGTACAGACCGTCTGACAGTGCAGCACTCCCTCAGTGCTGACCCTCTGACAGTGCAGCACTCCCTCAGCACTGACCCTCTGACAATGCAGCACTCCCTCAGTTCCGACCCTCTGACAATGCAGCACTCCCTCAGTTCCGACCCTCTGACAATGCAGCACTCCCTCAGTACTGACCCTCCGACAGTGCAGCACTCCCTCAATACTGACTCTCCGACAGTGCGGCACACTCTCAGTACTGACCCTTTGACAGTGCAGCACTTCCTCAGTACTGACCCTCTGACAGTGCAGCACTCCCTCAGTACTGACCCTTCAACAGTGCAGCACTCCCTCAGTACTGACCCTCTGACAGTGCAGGACTCCCTCAGTACCGACCCTCTGACAATGCAGCACTCCCTCAGTTCCGACTCTCTGACAGTGCAGCATTCCCTCAGTACTGACCCTATGACAGTGCGGCACTCCCTCAGTACTGACCCTCTGACAGTGCAGTTCTCACTCAGTACTCACCCTCTGACTGTGCAGTGCTCCCTCAGAACTGAACGTCCGACATTACGGCGCTCCCTCAGTACTGACCCTCCGACTGTGCTGCACGACCTCCGTACTGACCCTACGACAGTGCGGCACTTCCTCAGTACTGACCCTCCAACAGTGCAGCTCTCTCTCTGTACTGACCCTCTGACAGTGCAGCACTCCCTCAGTACTGACACTCTGAGAGTGCAACACTCCCTCACTACTGACCCTCTGACAGTGCGGCACTGCCTCAGTACTGACCCTCTGACAGTGCAGCACTCTCTCAGTACTGACCCTCCAACAGTGCAGCTCTCGCTCAGTACTGACCCTCTGACAGTGCAGCGTTCCCACAGTACTGACCCTCTGACAGTTCGGCCCTCCCTCAGTACTGAACATCTGACAGTGCAGCGCTCCCTCTGTTCTGACCCTCCGACTGTGCCACAGTCCCGCAGTTCTGACCCACCAACAGTGCGGCACTCCCTCAGTACTGACCCTCCGACAGTGCAGCTCTCCATCAGTACTGACTCTCTAACAGTGCAGCACTCCCTCTATACTGACCCTCTGACAATGCAGCACTCCCTCAATACTGACTCTCTTGCATTGCAGCACTCCCTCAGTACTGACCCTCTGACAATGCAGCACAACCTCAGTTCTGACCCTCTGACAGTGCAGCGCTCCCTCTGTACTCACCCTCCGACAGAGCAGCACTCCCTCAGTCCTGACCCTCCGACAATGGGGCACACCCTCAGTACTGACCCTCTGACAGTGCAGCACTCCCACAGTACTGACCCTCTGACAGTGCAGCGTTCCCACAGTACTGACCCTCTGACAGTGCGGCACTCCCTCAGTACTGAACCTCTGACAGTGCAGCGCTCCCTCTGTTCTGACCCTCCGACTGTGCCACAGTCCCGCAGTTCTGACCCACCAACAGTGCGGCACTCCCTCAGTACTGACCCTCCGACAGTGCAGCTCTCCATCAGTACTGACTCTCTAACAGTGCAGCACTCCCTCTATACTGACCCTCTGACAATGCAGCACTCCCTCAATACTGACTCTCTTGCATTGCAGCACTCCCTCAGAATTGACCCTCTGACAATGCAGCACAACCTCAGTTCTGACCCTCTGACAGTGCAGCGCTCCCTCTGTACTCACCCTCCGACAGAGCAGCACTCCCTCAGTCCTGACCCTCCGACAATGGGGCACACCCTCAGTACTGACCCTCTGACAGTGCAGCACTCCCACAGTACTGACCCTCTGACAGTGCAGCACTCCCTCAGTACTGACCCTCTGACAGTGCAGTACTCCCTCAGTACTGAACCTCCGACAGTGCAGCACTCCCTCAGTACTGACCCTCCGACATTGTAGCGCTCCTCAGTACTGACACTCTGAGAGTGCAGCTCTCACTCAGTGCTGACCCTCTGACTGTGCATCGTTCCCTCAGTACTGACCCTCTGACAATGCGGCACTCCCTTAGTACTGACCCTCTGTAGTGCAGCACTCCCTCATTACTGACACTCCGACTGTGCCGCACTCCCTCAATACTGACACTCCAGCAGTGCAGAACTCCCTCAGTACTGACCCTCTGACAGTGCATGGCTCCCTAAATACTGACTCTCTGACAGTGCAGCACTCCCTCAGGACTGACCCTCTGACAGTGCAGCACTCCTTCATTACTGACCCTCTGACAATGCGGCACACCCTCAGTACTGACACTCTGAGAGTGCAGCACTCCCTCAGTACTGACTCTCTGACTGTGCAACACTCCATCAGTACTGACCCTCTGACAGTGCAGCACTCCCTCAATACTGACCCTCTGACAGTGCAGCACTCTCTCAGTGCTGACTCTCAGACAGTGCAGCACTCCCTCAGTACTGACACTCTGACTGTGCAGCTCTCCCTGAGTGCTTACCCTCCGACAGTGCCACTCTCCCTCAGTACTGACCCTCTGACAGTGTAGCACTACCTCAGTGCAGACCCTCTGACAGTGCAGCTCTCCCCCAGTATTGACCCTCTGACAGTTTCGCTCTCCCTGAGTACTATCCCTCTGACAGTGCAGCACTACATCAGTACTGACACTCCCACAGTACAGCACTCCCTCAGTACTGACCCTCCGACAGAGCAGCACTCCCTCAGTACTGACCCTCCGACAATGCGGCAAACCCTCAGTACTGACCCTCTGACAGTGCAGCACTCCCTCAGTACTGACCCTCTGACAGTGCATCACCCTCTCAGTACAGACCGTCTGACAGTGCAGCACTCCCTCAGTGCTGACCCTCTGACAGTGCAGCATTCCCTCAGAACTGACCCTCTGACAATGCAGCACTCCCTCAGTACTGACCCTCCGACAGAGCAGCACTCCCTCAGTACTGACCCTCCGACAATGCAGCACTCCCTCAGTACTGACCCTCTGACAGTGCAGGACTCCCTCAGTACCGACCCTCTGACAATGCAGCACTCCCTCAGTTCCGACTCTCTGACAGTGCAGCACTCCCTCAGTACTGACCCTATGACAGTGCGGCACTCCCTCAGTACTGACCCTCTGACAGTGCAGTTCTCACTCAGTACTCACCCTCTGACTGTGCAGTGCTCCCTCAGAACTGAACGTCCGACATTACGGCGCTCCCTCAGTACTGACCCTCCGACTGTGCTGCACGACCTCCGTACTGACCCTACGACAGTGCGGCACTTCCTCAGTACTGACCCTCCAACAGTGCAGCTCTCACTCTGTACTGACCCTCCGACAGTGCAGCACTCCATCAGTACTGACACTCTGAGAGTGCAACACTCCCTCACTACTGACCCTCTGACAGTGCGGCACTGCCTCAGTACTGACCCTCTGACAGTGCAGCACTCTCTCAGTACTGACCCTCCAACAGTGCAGCTCTCGCTCAGTACTGACCCTCTGACAGTGCAGCGTTCCCACAGTACTGACCCTCTGACAGTGCGGCACTCCCTCAGTACTGAACCTCTGACAGTGCAGCGCTCCCTCTGTTCTGACCCTCCGACTGTGCCACAGTCCCGCAGTTCTGACCCACCAACAGTGCGGCACTCCCTCAGTACTGACCCTCCGACAGTGCAGCTCTCTATCAGTACTGACTCTCTAACAGTGCAGCACTCCCTCTATACTGACCCTCTGACAATGCAGCACTCCCTCAATACTGACTCTCTTGCATTGCAGCACTCCCTCAGTATTGACCCTCTGACAATGCAGCACAACCTCAGTTCTGACCCTCTGACAGTGCAGCGCTCCCTCTGTACTCACCCTCCGACAGAGCAGCACTCCCTCAGTCCTGACCCTCTGACAATGGGGCACACCCTCAGTACTGACCCTCTGACAGTGCAGCACTCCCACAGTACAGACCCTCTGACAGTGCAGCACTCCCTCAGTACTGACCCTCTGACAGTGCAGCACTCCCTCAGTACTGACCCTCTGACAGTGCAGCACTCCCTCAGTACTGACCCTCTGACAATGCAGCACTCCCTCAGTTCCGACCCTCTGACAGTGCAGCACTCCCTCAGTACTGATCCTCCGACAGTTCGGCACTCCCTCAGTACTGAAACTCCGACAGTGCAGCTCTCACTCAGTACGCACCGTCTGACTGTGCAGTGCTTCCTCAGTACTGACCCTCTGACAGTGCAGCAATCCTTCAGTGCTGACCATCTGACAGTGCAGCACTCCCTCAGTACTGACCCTCCGACACTGCAGCACTCCCTCAGTACTGACCCTCTGAGAGTGCAACACTCCCTCAGTACTGACCCTCTGACAGTGCAGCACTCCCTCAGTACTAACCGTCTGACAGTGCAGCACTCCCTAAGTACTAACCCTCCGACAGTGCAGCACTCCCTCAATACTGACCCTCTGACAGTGCAGCACTCCCTCAGTACTGACCCTCTGACAGTGCAGCACTCCCTCAGTACTGACCCTCTGACAGTGCAGCGCTCCCTCAGTACTGTCCCTCTGACATTGCAGCCCTGCCTCAGTACTGACCGTCTGACAGTGAAGAACTCCCTCAGTACTGACTCTTTGACACTGTAGCTCTCCACAGCGACCCTCGAGCAGTGAAGCTTCAGCAAAGGCGCTGTGTGTCTCATCCAGAATAATGGGGCTCAATTCTTTAGACTGGGGACAGGATCCATTGCTTTCAGATTCAGAGACAAGACAGACAGCCCTTCCCACTGAACCGCATGTTACCGGACTGCCCTTTTTGTCTTAAACCCCATAATTAGACTGAGAGATCTGTTCCTGAGATAGGCGAAGGCTTTGGTCACCTGGTTTTAAGTAGGCCCCTTTCATAATGGCTCCCATCTTTTTTTCCCCTGTCAATTGGGGTTTCTGGGGCTACTGAGACTCATTTTACAGGCCTTGAAACCTCCTCTGATAATGCGAAACAAGGAGCCACGTCACTCCTAGGCCTCTCCTTGAGCTGAAAATCTCAAGGTCGGCTATTTACGAAGTTGCCTGGGTCAGCTTTCAGCCAAGCCTTTTATCCAGAATCAATTCTAATTTGCCTGCGGTGTCTCATTTTCCGATGAAACCCGAGCTTGATTTGAGGACCTGCCCTGGATGGGTCTGATCCTACTGCGGATCCCGCAAAACAGGCCAAGCCCAGCTCGCCGCTCCGGCGAGGGGGAGGGGTTGAGGTCCCTGAGATTCCGGAACCTTCCCTGCCTCACCTCGGCACGATGAAGGAACCAAGGCGGGGAGGGCGAGTCAATGCTGCTGTTGGCCTCAGTTCCCCCAGGCGAGGGCTTGGGGCCTGTAATTTAACCGGCCAGGACTCTCTTGGGCCTAGCGCAGGCCCTGCCTGCTGCCAACGAGACACAATTCACCCGGCAGCTGTACAACACGAAAGCCTGGAAGGGGCAAAGTAGCTCACCCCTCACTTTTGGCCACCATGCACCAACACCCATTCCCCAGCTCAAAGTCCACGAGTGTCCTTTTGAAAGGGCCCAGCCACTGGAAGTGTGGCCAAGCCCTTTCTAAATTATTTCTGAGCACATAAGAGCCGCTGGCCCAAAGGCTTTATCTCAGGCGAGAGACAGGGGTTATCTTTCAATGGGACATTGCATTTAGGGTTGTCTCATTGTACTAGCTGTTAGTGTAGAATTCTATAATCCCAGTAGATCCAAAGCCCTTCCCATTAAGTCCTATTGTACATTATCTCAATGGACCCAAACTCCTACCTATTGCAGATAGCTCATTAAAACTATATATAACCTATGTGCCCTGGGACAGTGTAGAGAGAGCTTTACTCTGTATCTAACCCCGTGCTGTACCTGTCCTGGGAGTGTTTGATGGGGACGGTGTAGAGGGAGCTTTACTCTGTATCTAACCCCGTGCTGTACCTGTCCTGGGAGTATTTGATGGGGACAGTGTAGAGGGAGCTTCACTCTGTATCTAACCCCGTGCTGTACCTGTCCTGGGAGTGTTTGATAGGGACAGTGTAGAGGGAGCTTTACTCTGTATTTAACCCAGTGCTGTCCCTGTCCTGGGAGTGTTTGATGGGGACAGTGTAGAGGGAGCTTTACTCTGTATCTAACCCCGTGCTGTACCTGTCCTGGGAGTGTTTGATGGGAACAGTGTAGAGGGAGCTTTACTCTGTATCTAACCCCGTGCTGTACCTGTCCTGGGAGTGTTTGATGGGGACAGTGTAGAGGGAGCTTTACTCTGTATCTAACCCCTGTGCCGTACCTACCCTTGGAGTGCTTGATGGGGACAGTGTAGAGGGAGCTTTACTCTGTATCTAACCCCGTGCTGTAACCTGTCCTGGGAATGTTTGATGGGGACAGTGTAGATGGAGCTTTACTCTGTATCTAACCCCGTGCTGTTCCTGTCCTGGGAGTGTTTGATGGAGACAGTGTAGACGGAGCTTTACTCTGTATCTAACCCCGTGCTGTACCTGTCCTGGGAGTGTTTGATGGGAACAGTGTAGAGGGAGCTTTACTCTGTATCTAACCCCCGTGCTGTACCTGTCCTGGGAGTGTTTGATGGGGACAGTGTAGAGGGAGCTTTACTCTGTATCTAACCCCGTGCTGTACCTGTCCTGGGAGTGTTTGATGGGGACAGTGTAGAGGGAGATTTACTCTGTATCTAACCCCGTGCTGTACCTGTCCTGGGAGTGTTTGATGGGAACAGTGTAGAGGGAGCTTTACTCTGTATCTAACCCCGTGCTGTACCTGTCCTGGGAGTGTTTGATGGGGACAGTGTAGAGGGAGCTTTACTCTGTATCTAACCCGTGCTGTACCTGTCCTGGGAGTGTTTGATGGGGACAGTGTAGAGGGAGCTTTACTCTGTATCTAACCCCGTGCTGTACCTGTCCTGGGAGTGTTTGATGGGGAGAGTGTAGAGGGAGCTTTACTCTGTATCTAACCCCGTGCTGTTCCTGTCCTGGGATTGTTTGATGGGGACAGTGTAGAGGGAGCTTTACTCTGTATCTAACTCCATGCTGTACCTGTCCTGGGAGTGTTTGATGGGGACAGTGTAGAGGGAGCTTTACTCTGTATCTAACCCCGTGCAGTACCTGTCCTGGGAGTGTTTGATGGGGACAGTGTAGAGGGAGATTTACTTTTCCCGTGTCTGAAATCGGGAGATGACATTACTGCAGAGAGAATGAGCTCAGAATGAAGGCTGCTTTATACATGTGGGGAAATCTGTGGGCTGACGCTCTCTGAGAATCCTTTGTTCCTGTCTGCAAATCAATGAACTAAATTGCTTCTCAGTTTCAAACAACACCCCTGGAGAAAATACAACGCGAACACTGTTGATGTGACCCTGAGGCTTGAGTAAGTATTAAGTAATCTCCGGGGGGCCCAGCAATCGCTTTCCTGCCATCTTGAATTTAACCATTTCAGGACCATGCTGCTCACCCACTATTACTGAAGACAGCAGCTGAGGGCCTTTTTCATCCAGACCCGAATTCCCATTCTCAATGTAGGAGCTGAAATCACATTTTCAAAATTATTAGTCCAGTTTTTTGGACGTGCCCAGTAATGCAACTATCACACGAGTGTAGCCAGGATTGGGATGGGGATTGGGTCCATTGGGATTGTGGGCAATGGGAGTGAATGGAAAGGGGTTTGTGTCCACAGTGATTGTGTACAACAGGAGTGAGTGGGAAGGGGTTTGATTTATTGGGATTGTGACAATGGGAGTGAATGGGGAAGGGGATTGGGTCCATTGGGATTATGACAATGAGGAGTGAATGGAAGGGCTTTGGGTCCATTGGGATTGTGTACAGTGGGAGTGAGTGGGAAAGGGTTTGATTCATTGGGTTTGTGACAATGGGAGTGAATGGGAAGGGTTTTGGGTCCATTGGGATTGTGTACAGTGGGAGTGAATGGGATGGGGATTGGGTCCATTGGGATTGTGTACAGTGGGAGTAAATGGGATGGGGATTGGGTCCATTGGAGATTGTGTACAGTGGGAGTGAATGGGATGGGGATTGGGTCCGTTGGGATTGTGGACAGTGGGAGTGAATGGAATGGGGATTGGGACAATTGGGATTGTGCACAACAGGAGTGAATAGGAAGGGGTTGATTCATTGGGATTGTGTACAATGGGAGTGAATGGGAGGGGGTTTGATCCATTGGGATTGTGTACAATGGGAGTGAATGGGAAGGGTTTTGGGTCCATTGGGATTGTGTACAATGGGAGTGAATGGGAAGGGTTTTGGGTCCATTGGGATTGTGACAATGGGAGTGAATGGGAAGGGGATTGGGTCCATTGGGATTGTGTACAGTAGGAGTGAATGGGAAGGGGTTTGGGTCCATTGGGAATGTGTACAGTGGGAGTGAATGGGATGGGGATTGGGTCCATTGGGATTGTGGACAGTGGGAGTGAATGGGAAGGGGCTTGGGTCCATTGGGATTGTGGACAGTGGGAGTGAATGGGAAGGGGATAGTTGAAATTCTTTACCATATGAATGCAAGAGTAGGGTGTTCAATCACTGAGGATTGTACTCGTGTATCATTGTGTTCTGTTCAAGCAATTGTCCACAAAGCATTCCAGTTCTCCCATCAGCAGCATCTGTCAGCTGCCACTAGACTAAACAAAGTGTGTAATGTCCATCAGATTTATTATATTACACAGACTTGTGCCTCCCGCAGCTCATTACTGAGAGAAAAAAGCAAATTGCTTTAATAATTATCTCGTTTGTGCCATGTTGTCATTTATTGCCATTTAGTTCATGGTTCAATCATTAAACATCTGTCATCTGCCAACACCTTGTACTGAACATTTTGCAGAAACATTAGCCTGACTGCCACTCTGTCTGGGGTAATAAATCGCCGCTCGAGCATTTAGTTCACACTGAAGGGAAAGAGCCCAAATCTTTCTCAAACCATCGCTCTCCGAGATTTAAACACATACTACAGGCTGACAGTCCCAGGGTCAGTGCTGAGGGAGTGCTGCACTGTCAGCGGTCCACCCCCTCCACCTCCACCCCCTCTTCCCTCATCCCCTCCGCCCTCACTCCCTCCTCCCACAACCCCTCCTTCCCCAACATCTCCTCCCCCACCCCGCCTCCCTCACCCCCCTCCCTCACTCTCTCTTCCCACAGCCCCTCCACCCACACACCCTCCTCCCTCATTCCCTCCTCCCCACTCCCCCCCTCCCCTGCCCCTCCTCTCCACGCCTTCCTACCTACACCCTCCTCCCTCGCCCTCTCCTCCCACAGCCCCTTCTCCCTCACCCTCTCCTCCCCCTCCTCCTACACCCACACCCACACCCCCTCGTCCCCCCCACCCACTCTTCCCCCACCCCCTTGTCTCCCAACCACACCCCCTCCTCCTCACCCCGAACATTCCTCCCTCACTCCCTCCACCCCACTGCATTGTCCCTCACGCTGTCCTCCCTCATCCCCTCCTCCCTCAAGCACTCCTCCCTCACCCCCACCCTTTCCTCCTTTACCCCACCCTGCCCCACATCATCCTCTCACAGCTGCACCCCTGCCTTCCCCACCCCCTCCTCTCCCAGCCAATCCTCTCCCACCTTCACAACCTCCTGCCCCACCTCTCCTCCCCCAAATCTTCCTCCTCC